>CAEFZY010070897.1:0-28261 GCA_903066815.1 Brachyrhaphis roseni
CTATCTATCTATCTATCTATCTATCTATCTATCTATCTATCTATCTATCTATCTATCTATCTATCTATCTATCTATATATATATATCTATCTATCCTTTCCCACCTCTTTCTCTCCCTCCAGCAATCTGGTCTTCCATTCATCCATTTTCTATGTATCCATACATCCTTCTGTCCGTTTATCTTTCATATATTATGTCATTTTATCGTCCATCTATCCATCTTTTCTCTCTCTTTCCATCCATTCAACACTTCCTACCATTTATCTGTCCATCCACCTATCTTTCTATCCATTCCTTCCTCTTTCTTTACCTCCCACAATCCCGTTTGTTTATCTGTCCATCTATCCATTCATTCATATCCACCCATGTGGCTATTTGCTCATCCATGCATTGTTTTGTCCAACCAATCATTTATCCTTTCATCCCATCCGATTTTTCATCTTCTGCCATCAATACATAGTAAAACTGTGTATAAAAATTCACATAAAACTTTTGGAAAGCTACTAACTTTCTTCCCTAGACATCTATAATCAAACCCTGAATCACGCTGGTTCTGGGTTATGAGCAAAGCGCCAGATCTCCTTTGTGCAGACGTACCGATTTTTCTGTGCCCTGGCGCAAATAAAGCAGATCAAAGTGAACTAAAAAAGAAAGCATCAAAACAAACCCATAACATCTCTGTTGTTAACCGTATGCTGTTGAAAATGAGAAGTATATCACTGCTGCGTTCTGGCACAAACAGTCTCATTTTTATGCACTGCCAAAGTCAACTAGGAGATGTCAGCTTTCTAAATCAGAGAGGAGGGATGAGTGTGAGGGGGGGCTGGATATACGCTCATAAAAATGCCCCCACAGTTCTCGTCTCTGCTCGTTCGAGTTAATGACACACACTCTCAGGCCATATATCAGCGTCTGTTTGATCCTGGTTGAGGATATTAAACTTTGATGGTTTCCCACACTCACTAGTTCCCGGCGTTTCTTTGCAGCGGACGGCGCGGGGTTCATTCAATATGCGCGCCTGGCTGATAGTCAACAGGAAATGACTCATAAATGGATCCAAAAGCCAATTCGACAGTTTTTCGCTGGTTGTGATCCTCAACAAAAGGTGATGAGTGTCGGCAGGACATCGTCAAAAGGAGAGGCTGTTGAAACGCCTGGATCAATGTGTAGCTGGATTTCATCAGCTGAGGCTGGTAGTTCATCACTAAACACCAGCTGGCAGCTCCTAAGAGCTTCCCAGTAGAGTGCATGTACTCTAGCTGTGGATATAATCAGTGCTAGTCATGCTGAAATGACTGCATGGCTCTTTGAGTCACAACAAGAAGGAGAAGAACTAGTTTGAAGCTGTGACAAGTGACAACCTGTCAAGAAAAAGAAGAAAAAGCATATTGATTCAAGCTGTGTGACTCCAAAGGTAACTTTCACCTGTTCCTGAAAAACTTTGATATTGTGAAGCTAATAATTTTCCTCACTTGTTGCAAGTTAATCAACTGAACCCAATCAAAGACAACAATGCAAGTCAAAGATTTCACCATACACACCGCGGAAAATGAATTTTTAAAGACAATGTGCACAGAACAGCTAACAATACCACTCAGGATCCAACGGGATGCAAAAACTGCACTGAAGTATCCTTTTTTTTGGAACATTTTGTCAACAAACCACTGGAATAATGTCGTCTATTAGACTGGAGTGACAACTGAGTGGAATCCTGTGGTTCATCTCACTCAAACAGACCCCACCTGAAAAGTTTCAGTGAAGCATGTCAGTCCTTAAAGCATCCAATCCAGAGGTAGAGAATCCCAGCCACGTAATTTCACTTTAATTATATGCATTACTCATAATAACTTGGTCTAGTGTTTTGCTTTTGCTATTTGTTTTCCAATTTCCCACTTTCTCTTTGTTTTTATATGCTTACTGATGGGTGAACATTCTCTATGTCTGACTGTGATGAGCCTTGTGTTTCCCACTGAATGTATATTTTCCACACTATCTTTGGCAAAAAGGACCAGTGGTAACATTCAGAGATGGAGTCCCTGCTGAGAAAAAAAAAACCCCTTAGTCTCTTTAGTGGCTTGAGTTGCTTTTATCCCTCTACTGTTGGTATTGATGATGGTGTTTGTTGCTGGACCACATGGGTGCGTGGGATGGTGGGGTTGAAAATAGGGGGTAAAAAACAAGCCTCCACAGCTGCACCAGTGGCTTGGCAACAATGAGCATCCTGGGCGGCTCTGACGCAGTGCAACAATTGTTTGAGGATAAAACAGCAGCAATGAGTCAAGAGAACGCATCCTGCCTTTCTTTCTTATTAGCATTGGAAATGAGCTGCAACATCAGGGCTCACTAGGAAAGCTGTGATGTGGAGGTTTTGTTGATAACATACAGATGGAATCACATACATAAACTGTTGCAAATTGTTTCTTTTTCTCACTGTCTGATCGTCAATCAAACTCAACTTTTTCTGTTTTGGGTCAGTCAGGGTTACTGAAATTCCTTCCAATGATGAGACACAACCTCCGTTTTCCAAACCTTTTTGGTTTCATCCAGCCACAAGAGAAATCTCAAGAAATTAAGGTTTTTCACCCTGAGGGTTGTTGTTTCTGTCATGGCTTCTTCCTCCCTGCTTGACCTTCCAGTCCATGTTTCACTGTAGTTACTGATACACTCTTAGCAGCTTTTCAAGTTTCTTTTCTTTTGTTCTGAAGTTTGTATTTCAATCTGTTCACCTTCAGGCATCTAAAAATTGTACCGGAGGATAAACCAAGTCCATATTTCTCTTCATGATACTTACTACTTTTACATAGTGTATGTAAATAACTGGCTTCAGTCATATTCAGCAGTACATATCTCTGAACACCACAGACTTTGTGTCAAAAGTCCTCTGTCATCCTGAAGATGTTATATTGGCTGTTGTTTACACCAATAAGAGATAAAATGACTTCCTTTGGAGTAAAAAGAGAATGAGGTTTCAGTTTCCCACTCGTCCCTCGTTTCACCTCTCGGTGTTAATTAGCTGCTGTTTCTCTATCGCTATCAATGGCGCAGCCTGTTTAATTATTCATACTGAGCCCATTCTTTCTCCCATTGTTGTCTGGATCATCCCTGCCTAGTTGTCTTACTTTAAAAAGGAAAAAGAAAACATGTATTGTAAGAAGGTGCCTGATTGGCTGAACTTGGTTGTATGTTTGAGCACCACTTGTGCTCTGGAGGACCAACCAGAGACCCTTGCCTTTTAGCATGATAATGAGTCGTGGGAACATATTTCATCTCTGCAAATACTTTGATATGTTTGTTTTGGTGCTAAAGGAGGGCTGCGGTTATGAATGATGATGTGGCACGCATGCAGGCGATGAATAAATAACAGAGTATCACAGGGGAGGCCTAGATTTTCATCCTTTTGATACGCTCTACCTCCTTTCACCATCATCCGTCTCCAAAACATCCCAATGCCTCCCGATGTTCCTCTTCTTCTCCTTTCCATCTTATCCCTCTTTGCCACCCCCAACACCTCTTTTAGGTTTCCTTTGTTTCCATAGTAACTAGGTCTTGTCCCATGTATTCTTCTCTCGTGGCAGCTTCCTTCCCTGCTGCTGGAAGAGTATCACTCTTTCCAAACAAGCAACAGCCTGCAGCTTATAAAATCTCTCAGATACCAGTCCCATATTAACCTTTATATGATGCATATAAGCACATATCAACTGAATGTGCAATTTTGGCGTTGCAGGACATGATATGCAAGGATTTTGTCTGGATTCTGAAAGCGAAAACCACCACTTACCTTCAATTCGTGAGGGAAATTAAATACTCTACATGATATTCATTAGGCAGAAGCTTGAAATCAATGTAGAGAACCGCAAGGGAGAAGATGTTGCTGTTAACGTTGAAATGAAAACGAGTAGCGGAGCTCAGAAATAAAGATCTGACTTTAAAATATTAGGGTTTTACATTCATCACTTAATTCTGTTTGATATTTATTTCATACAGTGCAGAGTTGCAAGCATGTGGATGTTGTGATTAATTAACAAATTCTTACTTACAATGATGGCCCGCTGCCCTTTATCCAGAAAGGGCAGCGCTGCCAAGGAAAGTTAATGGATGGGATGGAAGACGTGCTTCCAGGCAGTGAAAATTGATCCAAGGATCTAGTTTGTGCGTTTGAAACAAGGTACAGATCGGCGCTCTGATGGGAAACTTTGTATGTGGTTAAAATAATCAATGGCTGAAATGAGGCCACAGCGACCATGTGATCAGCACAACACAAAAACGCTGACATTCAGAGCTCAGCGCGCGAAGCTCACCAGAAAGGCCGAACCATGCTCTCCAAATGAAATCAGCCAAATGAAGTGAATATGCAACTAGAGAATCACTACTAATAATGCAACAAAACAACATCAGAGGTAAAATAAATAAAATTAGACAAACATTTAACACCTAATGTAGAACTCTAAGTTTCACACAGCAGGTTTTCATGCTCAGTTTAATCTTTTGAGGGTTTCCCTCAGTGTATTATAAGCCTGGCGGGCCACCAGGCTTTACTTGTGCCCCCACCAGGTTTAACAATGTTAATTTATCTTAGGTTTTTCAAAATTATTGCCTTTTTTAAGACTTTTTAGCTGCTGTTTAGGTATTAATCTTCCAGTCTTACAAAAATGCATAACTATAAAATTATATTTTCTAATTTCCTGTCAACTTTAAACATTTTTTAACTCAAAAACATGGTGGCCGGCTGGCTGGATGAATGACCGCCTTAGCGCCTCGAGCACCAGGCTTAGCAAGTTTTCTGGGGGAAAATGTATTGTTTCAATTGTTGAATGTGGCTTGCTGCTGAAATGAGCTTTACAAATTTGATTGATTGACTTTGTAGAGAAGTCTGTTGGGATGTGCAGTTGAGCATCACAAGGTGGGATTGTGATGCTCTTCACTTTCTCATAATTATGATTTTCAGACATTGTTTATGTTTGGATTTATTTGGTTTCTTCTGCTGCAGAATTATGACGCACGTCTCACATCAGTGATGCAAAATTAGGATAAAATAACAATCAGAACAATCAGATACCGAATTTGGTCGTTCAGATTTGCCTTCTGTATGATTGTAGCTTTAGGTTCTCCCCCTCCAAAGCAAGATCCAAATATTCAACACAACTATTATGGATCTGGGCTTTGCTGAATTACCGAACTTCATTTTAAACACAATTAAGTCTTTATCGCGGCTCCTCGTCGCCTACATTCTGAAGCCAGACAGCTGCTTCTTGAAATTGCATCCAATTTCAAAGATCTAGAAGTTACATCACATCAGAGCTTTTTCTGCTTCCTTTTCCCTTTAATTGAAAACATTTCCAAAATCCAAGATATGGTCTCCTGAAAAGATCTACAGAACATTATTCATGCTTTTGTGCTTGGCCCATTATAAGGCTCTTTTTACCAGTCTGGACAGATCATCACTCTCACATCTGCAACCTATTCAGACTTCATACTAAGTCTTATCTCTACTGGCGCCGGTACATTTTTAAGTTCTGATTGGTCAGGATTTTAATTATTTGAGGCAACTTTGCTACTGTGAAGAAAGGTTTGCAGAGTAGAAAGAGAAAAAGCTGCAGTAAGAGAAAGGCCTGTAGTATCACGACTCTCATCTTCCCAAACAAAAGAAAACCATGTGTGATTGCACCCTGCAATGGGTGATATTATGTTTGGATTTTACGAATATTTGATTTTGTGTGAGTAAAACTTCTATTTTTTTCTTTTTTTTTTAGAGCTTCACTGTTTTTCTGAGCAGATTAGCCAAACAAAACCTTTTTAGAGAGCATATGAAGTACAATTCAGATCACTGGGTAAACATTTCCAGACCGATTGTTGTGGATTATTTGCTTAGCTGACACTTGTCAAAATAGAACATGCCTGGCTGTTGGCAGCACACAGTGGGGATTTAACCAGGTTATTAAAGCTTTTATCCATTTGAATTCAGCGCGTGCTAAATGGATAACAACCAGAGATGGATTTCCATTTTATCCTAATTCACTGGCTCGTTCCAGCGTACTCCATTTCTCCGACAGGTTCTCATTCCACAACATCCATCTGCATCAAGCATTTCTCTTTCATTATCTGCGAGTTTAATTTCACTCACACTCCCCGACAAGCACGGACGGAAATGGGAGGCTGCTTTTCAGTCACACGGCCGTAAATATTTGCTGAAAAACGGAGCGTGATGGAAAAACACTCACGTAATTAGCAGCGATTGCAAAATTAATTACCGATTGCATAACCTGAATGATCTGACGCCGATATATGAATGTAGAAAAAGGATCTTGTTTTTTTTAGGAACTCTTAGCAGGGGAGTGCAAACTTTGATCTGTGTTGGTGCTTCTGGTTTTGTCATATTCAATGGTCTAAATGAGATAAAAGTGCAAATTAACATGCTGACCTCTTAGACCTTCAAATGCAATACAGCGATAAGAGCTGCTGTGCAGAGATAAAGGAGGCAATTATTAAAAGAAAACTGAACGCTGACGATGATTTAAAGGAGATTGTCATCTGTTTTCACCAACAGGGAAGAATATCTGGGTGGGAGGGGAGTTTGTGAGGCTTCATTCAGGGTTTCTGGAGGTTTCACTAACTACAATGTACAGAAGAAAACTGAATATTTACAATGTAACATCATATATGAGGCGGTGGCAAAGACAAGAATCGCCCAGTCAACTGGAGATAAACTTACACTAGCTAGCCTAGCTAGCAAGAGTTTATTAGCAGCTAGTTAGCAGTAACCTCAACTGCCTCAAGTGAGAATGTAAGAAATCGTTTGGCATGACAGAAAAGTCATAAACTACATAGAATATAAAAGATTAAACCTTTAAAACCTAAATTTAAAATCTCTGCATAGATAATTTTGGTTATTTTAATTGAACGTAGTTCTTTAAATGTCCTGTGAGCAAATATATATTTGCCCATTTATCCATAAAAACTGGATCTTTCAATATCTAGCAAGTTATTTTCACAATTTACTGTCTATTAAAAGAATGTTTTTATCGGCAGTGCTCTGAGAAGTAGCTCCTATAACGAGTTCCACCTGGTGTTTGCTAATTGCTGCTGGCTAGTCTGAAGGAGCTGAGTGGGGGAGGAGCTTCGTATATAAGCTAAAAAAAAAAAAGTTGATTTTACATAAAACTGCTTCTTTAGTTTAAGGATGTTCTGTAATTATGTCTGAGGATGGAGGTGAAGCAGGTTAAGCCTCCATTTATCAGCAAAGGAATCCCATTTCCCCAACAGCCCCAGTCTGAACCAGTGATTAAATGCAACCGGCCTCCACCAATGCTCTGTTACCACAACGCGCTTTACAATTCTCTTTATAGCTCATTCAATCAGCCATTTTATGACTCACTTGGGTAAATCAGCATTTCCAATCTACTAAAACATTTAACAAATTGTCCCAGAGTTTTCAGATCTCGGCTCGGATGCAATCACACGAAGTCGGCAAAACAACAGCTGACCTGCTGGTCTGAAAACAGACCCTGGGTCTGTTGTTGCCCTTGGTGAAACCGCAGCAAATGTTTGGATACGTCTGTGATGTTTAAACAGATGGTGTTCTAAACCCTTACTGCCAAACGACGTCACCTGATGCTAGTCTCTTCCCTCACACCTCCCATGTCTAGCAATTCCTCCAAACTGCCTCTGCAGTAACTAGCCGCACTGCCTGCAACTCTGACCCCCAGCTGCCCCGGCGACCCCTGCCACTCTCATTACGCCAGCTGTTTTCTCTGCAGAGTCCCGGCCTCCTTCATTACGACCCTCGCTGAGCTCACCGCCGTTCCCCCCAGGGCTCGTTATCAATAGCTCTGCAGTGAGGTGAGCAGCCGATTGGAAAGGCTCGCTCCCCGCGGGGGCGGTAGAGAAGCTGGGGGGGAATTCATTAGAGCCTAGTGGCACCACTAAATCTGATGCAGCTACTGCGACTTATGCCTTGGTCTGATAGGAGGAATTTATTGGAAGGGGAGTCTTTTCCACTCTCCTGTGATGTGGGGATGAGAGGGGCTGTAAACACCGGGCTCTACTTGCGACGTGTGAAGATAACGGAGGCATAAGGTTATCTGCGTCACTATGGGAATGATGCATGCAAGCCAAACGATGGGAGAGCGGCGTATTATTGCCTTGCGTCCCTGATGGCCCGACGTTGGCGCGTCTCATCTCGGCCGATCTGATCGGTTGTTGAAATAAAGATCTGTGGTAAACACTGGGGGGTATGTGGCTGTGGTTGTCTGAGCTGAACTCAAACACAAATCAGCCGTCTTTGCTTTGCTCTTCCTTCCAGATAAACAAGACTGAAAACAGAGTCGCAACCTCACAGTCTGGGTTTTAAAATCACAACTCTATGCAGAAATAATGGACTTTAGAGCCTCTTAGGGGTTCAGAGTGCAACCGGACTGCTGCTGAGCAGAAACTGTGGTTCAGAAGACAAACAGCCACTGGCTTTGGTTTGGTTAGAGTCAAAATGATTGGAGGTCAAGATGTTTTGTAAAGCATTTACCTACAGCTCAAATTTAGACCAGGAAGCACTTCAGCGCCAGACTGATTTTTAAAGTTTATTTTACACTATTTAAATTCCATTTTGATGTTCTTGTAATAGTTTATCACCAAAACCATTTATATGTACCATATATAAATTATAAATAATCAAACAAACATTTAATGGTCTAAATTTCTGAAGTTTATGGCTTGTTCTGCCATTTAAAGGAACATAAAAAAGGCTACACTATGAAAGATTACTTTTTTAAATATTCTAATTTGGAGAATGAGTCATAATATTACAAGATTGCAGCTTTAGTAATACGAGAATAAGTTGTGTGACAAAGTCAAAATAATATGAGAATAAAGTCTCAATATCACCAAAATAAAGTTGCAATATAAAGAGAATACAAATAATTCTTATACGAGATTCTTTTTTCCTATAAGACATTTTTCTCAAAATTAAGACGTCCAACTGATAAAGCAGTTTTTATTCTTCTAATATTATGATTATATTATTTAATTAAACAAACATTTTGGTAATACAACTCAAAGGAGAGATGACTGAAGTAAAAGCCACTTTTTGAAAATGTTTCCTGTCATTTGTAATTTTTTTGGAAACCAAAACAATAAAAAATAGATTTAAATTTGAATCTCTTTTGAAAAAAAAATCCAACCCTAGAAAGAGGTCCAGAAAATACAATTCAGAATTTCTATGTCAATTTATTTATAAAACAGGTATTAACTGAACCAAAGTGTAAAGTATTATTATAACAAGAAACAACTTTTCCATAAAAACTTTTTAAATTTTTTTTTCTGCAGACGACTCGTTACCTCTAGTTGCTAAAAACGTGAAGCTGAAAGAAATCAGCATTTAATTGTCATATCTTCATCTGAACGGTCAACAATAAAACCATTCCTTGTTTGAAAGTCACGCTTCTTCAACTCTTCACTGTCTGCTGTTTTGAGTTTACTTCTGTGGCTGAAGCCATGCTCTGGCCAGGGGACAAAAGAAATGATGTCCGTGTTTTAGAGAGCGCTGCTCTGTGACAGCAGCTGCGAGTCGAGGCCAAGCTGGGTTTGGCTGAGAGCGACGTTCAGGTAGATAATAGAGGGAAATAAAGAGCCATCACTGGGAAAGAAAAAGGCAGACAGCTATGAATGCATAACTGGAGAGTACTACGGCCTTTACAAGGTTATGAGGGGTGCATACGTACAAGCTATACAAGCTGAGACACAAACGGGTTGCTTTTCCCTTGAAAATCTGCCTCATCGATCTGCACAGCCTGACTGGAGTAAATGTACTATTCACAATCTCTCTCCTCGCTTCTAATTTCCATTTGAGCAATTGGCCAGTTTGGCTGGAGCATTGCCCAGAGGCTGAAGTCTACAGTGAGTGACTCTATTGTCTAGTGCTTTATTTATTTCTCTGTGGGGCAGAGGACTGCAGTTTCACCAGCCGACACCCTTTAGCTAAGCGGCCAACAGCAGCACAAGCATGAGCGCAGAGCAGTCGACTGCTGTAACCGCCGTAAGAGTCTTGCACAAATTGTCAGAGTGTCAGAAGTAAATTAAAAGTGCTGGGGGGTTTTCAAATCCACTAGTCAATGTTTCATCTGATGTGAGACTCCTAGAAGCTCAGAACGTCTGCTTTGGTAACATCTACCTGGAACTAAAAAATATCTACAATGGACTTCTGCACATTTTGATTGCTTTGTATTCAATATCGTAGATAATACATCTGATAGAATATTCACTAAACTGCAAAGCATTCTGGGGGATGTAGGCAGCTACATTACTGTTGAGTAATTTGCGCAGCAGCAGTTTCAGGTTTAGCCACCGTGTCTCATAACTGCTTAAAAATAAAAAATGAAAACTGTGTTGAGTGAGTAAAACAGCAAATGTTACGCCACCAGTTTGGCAGGATTACAGATATTTAAAACAAAAAATTAATCAATATTTATTGATATCGACTGATATAAAACGATTATAGTATGATATGTTTTTCAGCCACATTGCCCAGCCCTAACCTACTATATTATGTATTTTTTCATATATTCTAGACTTCTACCTTTTGTAAAACAGATGTTTCAGGATATGCTACCCCCTCTACTGTATTTGTAGACCTAAACATGCAACAAAAATCAAAATGTTTTACTTGTCTAAAGCTCAACGAGGCTGGATGTCTTCTACAGCGACAATGCAGTAACTCATCCAAACACCCAATGAACACACATTTGTTTTCATATTGTTACATCTATCCAGTTTTCAGAAATGTGTTTTTGTTTCCACTCTACTGTGAATGCAATGAATCTGATGGCTTCTGATGTTAATATGAAGGATTACCAGGTATTATGTTTGTTTTCATCTTCGCTCCAGGTGTTTTTCTAGCAAGAAAGTCAAACCAGAGCTGGAGGCCTGAAAAAGACGAGCTGATTATGGGATGTTCAATTCTTAATGCTCTGCCTAAGGGTGTTTGTGTTTGTCACTCCACTTTAAAACCAGAACAAATGCATGAATATGCAGCCAAATAATTTAATGACATCACAGTTGTATTAATAGATCTGGGTATTGTTAAGTGCTCTTTGTGTTTTGATTGTGTTTGCAGTGGTGATTAAACTCCAATTAATGGTTTGTTTTATAGCAATGAGTTTCCAGTATTAACCATTGAGTTAAGGCTCCCAGCGCCATCACCAGGCAACGTCTGGTCATTTTTATGAGTTCTGATTGATTATTTGAGGATTTCTAGACTTTTCTACAAAGTTAGGGTTTTCTAATTGTAGGTAGAAACTGAACCTGGCACATGCCTCAATGAGAAAACTACAGACGGGTTTATATTTGATGGATGTAAGTTGATGTGAGAGCAAGAACTTTTGCAGAATTTATACTCAAACCCTCCTGGACTGTAGGGGGCAGTGTAGAGCAAAGCATGTTTAGTAGTAAAAACACAGTTGTTAATAACAACATGTCGACATCAGTGACCTTGGGGGTATTTATGCAGCAAATCATGAAAGTGTAAGTCTTTGCAGACCTCCACCAGGGGGAGCTCTTGCTTGTCCGCCATGTTTTTGCAGATGGATCTGTCCATGTAGTTAACTTTCATTCATGAAATGTTGTCATTTATTTACTCTGGTCATTGGGTTATCTATTTTTTCTAGCTTCTGCAAGCTACAGAAAACCAACAAATAACTCAAGTTGATTTAATCAAAATCCAAAAGACAATCAATTAGCCAAAAGACAACTGGACGTCTTTTCTTGTTGAAGACATTTTACCTCTAATCTAAAACGCTTCTTAGAAATTCATACTTTGGAACAGAACAGCTCACATGACATCATTGGGGACATGTTTGGATCATCAAGTGTCAACAACTCAAACATTGAGCTGAATATAAGGCAGGGCCAGTGGCTCCTGTGTCTTAATCAACCATTAGTGACCTTTCGATAAACATGAATAAGTCTTTTGCATGAAAGGTCCAGTTGCTTTCAATTAACCAGTTACGATTGTTATGCACTGAATGACTGAGGATCTACATCAGCGTATTAATGCCAATTTAACGTGAAATATTGCAAATTAACAGCTTCCAAAGGAACACAGAGAGCTGCTAGAATCCATTATTATACTTAAAAAAGTTACAAAAATGAACAGACATTACCATAAAATATTAAGAAGAGCAAGTTATTCCATTTCTAGTCCTGTTTATATATGCAAATATCCATATTTCTTATCTAAAAGCTGAATGAAATTGTGCACTAGAAAGAAAAATCAAACAATTTCTCTCTCTCTGAGACAAAAAGTAACTCGAGTCAAGGCTGCGCCAATGAGACGCTCTAATTTATGTGTTAGAGTCGACCTTCTGCGTCAACGACACTTGGGATCTGACTAAAGTAGTTGTGAAAGGTTAGCTTCAGAAATATAAGCGCTAACTGACATCTTGCTGGTAAAGCTGGGAGTAAGAAGGAGAAAAAGGGCACAAGAAGAGGAGTAAAATATGGAAGGAATGTCCTGATCAGGCTGCACTCTGAGATTTCTTGACTTCTTTTTAATAACTCCCATAGTATGACCATCTGGCCTAGCAGTGCTGCTGGGGCAGCAGAGCCTGAAGACATAGCTGTCAGCCTGTGGCTCTGCCAGAATCACATCCACCTGCAGTGACCTAACAGTGAGCCCGTCTGCTCAGAAGGGCCCGTTGTAACCTGGGTTTGGCTCAATTAGGTCCTCTGTGGGTGCTTCTGTTTGGTGTCAGAGAGGATGTGGATATTTTTCAGGTATAAGTGTGTGCAGTGAGGTATTTCTGGAATTGTAAGCAAGAGTAATGCCTGGTTTCTGTCTAAAAGAGAGAGACAGCAGTCAAATGAGTGAGCTGGAGACATTAGCTGTCTGTGGATTATAAAGGGGGTCAACATTACGCTCACTGTCCTTCCCTGTTTGACAGTGCTAAGCAGGCAACAGATGGCCCACTGGCATAATCAGCTGTGTAATGGCCACACAGTTGGCACAGAGATAGAAAGCCAGGCGCACCACTTCCTTTCACAACAAAGAAATGGAGATAAAGAAAAGAGGGGGAAGTGGACATCCTGCAGCTGCAAGAAGCAACTTCAAGAGCAACTGAAGCAGCGATGAGAATAACTAAACAACAGCTCAGAACTTTGAGATTTATAAAGTTTCCACCCAGAAGAAACTGATTTTTATGCTAATTTAAGCAATAATAACAACCTAAAATGGGCAGACTTGGAGCTAACAGGATGAATTAATAATACGCAGCAATAACTTGACCTAAACTAAGACCATATGCCTTAATCGGACGTAATATTATTGAGCGGTGGCAGTTTATGCTGAGTATATTTTTATAGAAGAGGAAAGAGGCTTAATGTTGCAGCTGAATGGTTCTGCAGAAGCAGAACATTTTAAAACTGTTCTGAGAAATGTTCTGGTGTTTAACAATAAGTCCTGAAATATTCTCATAATTGCTGTAAAAAATGAAATCACAATATATTTTTAAAATAAAGATATCACAAGCAATATTCCACATTTTCAGTTTTTTTTTTCTTTTAGGTGGGATTTGCTCCAAACAAATATTGTAAATTTATATTTCTAGTTTGTTATTGTTTGTTGTATTTTTTAATTTAGTTATGATATGGTTGAATTAGTTTATGTTTTGAGGTATTTTGTTTTCTTTTTGTAATGTTTGTAAGTCTTTCAAGCAGTTAATTTGAATTTTGTTTAATTAAAGGAATTAAACAATTATATCTTTTTTGTAATGTCTGTAAAAGATTTTTATTGTAAAGTTTGGTGTGAATCCCAGAAAGTTTAGTTTCTACTACAGGAGAGACAAATAAATAATGTATATTTTTTTCTATATATCTGTCTTTATGTCCACACTTTGAATATCAAGGTTATAAAACGCTTAAGTTGTTTTTAGCAGAGATGCTAACATTTAGCTTTGCAGCCTTCACTTATATCAGTCAGCATGCTTATTAAAGGTATGAAGAGTTAAACAAAAACAGTAGAAATGTTTCTTCAGTTCAGTGAAGTTTAGCTAGATTGGATTTAAAATCATAAAATGTAAAGTGGATTGAATTAGATGCAGAACTGCTGATATGCAGGCTTGTATGTATTCATGTCTTACAGAAAAACCAATAAAATTATCATCGAATAAAATCAAGTTGGCTGCAATTCCCATTTTTCAATCATATGTTTCAATAAAGGATGTGCTCTAGTTAGCTTTTCTGTTCAGTTCATGATTTCTGTTCATTTGTTTGAATTATTAGCACCTTCCTGTGCCTTTTTCTCCATTTCCTGAAGTTTGGAGCCTGGGCTGAGGACTAATTAGCTTGTTTAAATGGTAAGTTCTTGCTGTCAGCCTGTGAGGAGAAGAGGCAGTTAGCTCTCTCTCTGCTCCCAAATTAACACCTTCTAGATTACATTCATTACAGGCCGGGGCAGGAAGAAAAGCACATCCTGCAGACCCCTGCAGAGCAACGCTGAGTCATAAATCACACGCTCCTGACCGGCGATCACCTCACAAGGAGGCTTTGACCTTGTTTTGAAATGCTAACACACCCGACTGACTATTAGCTGCATGTCGTGCCTTTGGATTGGGTGAGTCATTAGTGCGAGTGGGCCTCTCTACATTCAATTCATTGGCTTCACAGTTCAACAACCTCTGTGAATATATGAAACTGATATAGACGACAGCGGTCAGGCAGAAATGAAGCCATTGTTATTAAGTTGGTGGGACTGCGATGATGAAACGTGTGTGTGTAATTCAGTATCAACTAAATGAGTTGGAGGCATAATGAGTGAAACATATGGATGTACACACATTATCTCAGCGTTGAAGGGAATAAAAACCAGTCATTCACTGTGCATGACTGCTGTGTTAGGAGAAAGAAGTACAGCTTCTCATTAGAGGAGATCTTTCACAACATAAATGAGGACAAATTTCTGGAAATGAAGCCCCGGTTTTATTTTTTCAGCTTCCAAAGTTTGAAACAAACAAAGTTCCGACATCTTATGTAATGTTTCAGACTTTGTTCTACACTCAGATAAATACGTCTACTGAATTATCTGCTAGATCAAAGCTGCCTGAGAGCCGTTAGACGACGTACCTACACATGATTGAAGAAAAACAGTCGGATGAAAAGCCTCTTTTCTTTCCTACTGCTTTGGCTTTTCAGCCACATTTTGAAGGCAAGACTTCAATAATGGAAAACATGACATCAAAATTTAATTGAACTCATAGGCGCTTGTTGGACTGATTTGTGAAGAATCGGTTAAATTACTTTCTTGCTTTGCTTTTCAGTGGATTCCACAGCATTAAAACTCTTCCTCCTGTTGACTTATTTGCGATTTTAAATGTCAAATGTCTGACTGAAGTGATGTAGTGAGTCAAAGCAAGATGTAATTCATGCACCAGTGCCAAGAAAGTTTTCACAATCAATCTCATTATCATTTTTTAGAAGAGATTAAATCAAATTAATGTAACTAGTTTGACGGGTTGGACAGTAATATAGTTATAAAGTATACAGAGGTCAGTAGAAGATTATATAAGCAGGTAAGAGTTAAGTGTGACTCGACGTTGACTTTATTTGACAGACATTTTGAGAACAAATGCAGTTTTTTTGGTCATTTTGTAGCTATCTTTGTTGGTAGGAATAAAAACCAACAAATAGTGACCAATAAACATCTGGTTCACAAGCAGGCGGGGCAGAAAAGTGTTTCCTAACATTCAACCTCGATCATTATTGGTTCGTTTTTTGTTCTCTTTTGCTATAACTATCTGAAATACAGCTAAATTGGTGGCTGTTTTTCCATAATATTAATACTGATGTTCACCTTTTATCGTTCAAATGGCACTAAATGTTTCCAATACTGTCCTCTGTGTGTGTAAAATACGCTTCAACAGGCATTCAGAAACAATATTCAAGGATTTGAATGTAATGACAAAACAAAATCATAATATTTTCAAGTAAAAGAGAAAAATACAGTGCAGTAAAACTACTCATACCTTGAATAACTAAAAGTTAGTTACTCAAGTGAATGTAACCAATACTATCCACTTTTAAACATAAATAAAATTCTTGCTAACAAGTGCTAGTCATCCTTTAGCTAACATTAGCTGCATCAAACAGCAAGACTCAACTAACTGTTTTAGTTTGGGGTGAAAAACGGTGCAAAGATTTTTCCCTTTTCTGGTTTGCTGCTGTAATTCTCAGTTATTGTCTCCATCACTGCAGCACAGGTGTAAAACTGGTGGAAGCATCTTAGCACTCATGTAGCGTTTAAATGCGGCTCAGAAAAACATGTTACGACATTTTAACAATGGATCAAACTGTTGTAACGGCTGAAAAAACTGCAGGGTAAAGAGGGCACAGATACAAGAAATGCACGAGCCATTACTGCGTCAAATCAAGATAGGAAAAATAGAAAGATGGCTACTCTGAAGTAAAGAATCTGGTGGGGGCATGGCTGCCCCTGCCCCCCAATGCCCACCCATGGCACCGGGCCTGTACAAGGATCTGAGTCAGGATGAACAGGAAACAGCCCAATCAGAAAAAAAGTACCAAAATCAGTCAGAAGTCCATCTTAAACATGCCCAGAGTTTCCCTCTGTCTATTTTGAGCCTGGCGGGCCACCAGACTTTACTTGTGCCCCCACCAGGCTTTGCATTGTTAATTTATAATTTTTTTTTAAAGACTTTATAGTTGGTGTTTAGATTTTAATCTTTCAGTCTTCCAAAAATGTAAGACTATCAAATGATTTTCAAATTTCCTGTCAACTTTACACATTTCTAACTCAAAAACACGACGGTCCGCTGGATGACTGCTGTAGTTCCCTGAGCACCGGGCTCAGCAGGTTTTCTGGGGGAAACCCTGCATGTCATATTCGTTCTGGCAAGCCTTTATTTGCTGACTTTGTGTTTCCTACATTGTTGTGACAAACCTGCCAATTGCTAGAATCATGTAGAGACATTCAGAGAGAAGGAAAGGTTGATGGAGTCAGCAGATTTTATGTTAATTGTGTGCATGTGATCGCCACCCTGGCTCCACTGATGATACAACCTTGCACATGCTAATGGCTCATTCATATCTGAGGACGTGTTGTTAATTTCTCATTAACATGGATCATGGTGCATGTCAGGTGAATATGAGAGCCCTCTGCGATGAACAGGTGTACATCTGGTAAAACAAGGTGTGTTAACACTGAGCTATTTTTCTCAGTCAATAAAAAAAAATAAAAAAAGCCCCAAGTTTTTCTTCTTTGGCGCCACGTCTCAACCAGATGCCCGAACCGGGACAAAATCCAGATTCATGGGTGTGCCAAAGTTCGACACGGTGCCACGTACAAACTTATTGGCTCAATGGCGCGTGACGGCTAAGGTGATTGGATCAACAGTGCGTGAGATCCAGTTCGATTGGGTGAGGTGACCAGGAGCTGAATGGAGGGGACACAGCTGCTCTGCACACTCGCTGCTCCCCGTCTTAGGTTTACTCGCACACACAGGCACAAACCTTAGGGAGGGCATGTTGTAGCTCCATATGTAGCACCATGCTGTGTTGCCCAAGGGAGACATTACCATTTAGAGTAGAGGGAACGATCCGACAGTGCTTGACGGAGCCATGGCTCATGTGGCGGCCACACTCGCCTTCTCAGGAAACGACTCGTCTCGGCCGTGGCCTGCTGTTGCTCTGTCCAGATGCCAGCACGCCATTAGCTAGAGTGCTATCCATCATGAAACCTCTCCGCTTTGGACGTAAAATTCATTTGCTCCTTCTGTTTCCGGGCTGAATTGTTTTTAGAGCAAGAGAGCTACATTTCAGTTCTTCACAATCAATCAGGAAGAACAGCAACCTGATATATGCACGACGGACACAGCAACTTGTTGGTAGCGCGCTATGAACACAGCAGCTCCACACAAATGGTGTTATTACACCCAAAAACCAATCCGAGTTCAGCCATTTCTAAAGACCTGCTTTACAAACATGCAATGCAAATCCTCAGGAAAGTGAGCATGGTTGTATGAAAGTGTCAGACCAGGTGCTTTCTCTCCTGAAGGCAAAAAGTGCAAAAGTGGAGTAGATGGTTATTGAGATTCTGCTCCTTCATGCTTGTTTACTTGTAAAAGCCTATTTGTGTTGATCATCATTCACCCTGAGCTACTAAACTAGAGGGCAGCACCAAACAATGAACATCTAGGCCTCAATATCATCTGTTTCTCACACACAACAATGTATGCACTTGAAATAAGGCCAAAGTTGTTGCTCAGTCTACTTGAAGCTTCTGCTAACTTTTGTATCTGGACTGATCTCATACGGTCATCATCAAGATATCAGCATGGACTCAAACTCACAACCTTCCAAAAACTTCATGATTGCTATTCCAGCTGAGCTACAGGTGGTTTTGAACAGAGGATTAATGGTTTCTGTTTCATTTTTAATCCCTTAGGATCTGAAAACAGAGCTTGTTTCTCTGATTTCCACTAATAATCGCAGGAAATATCACCTCAACCTCCTTCCAGGTTCATTCTCATATATGATGGTTGTGTGTTTAATGGCTTTTCTGCCACTACTACTCATTTTTCAGTTTACTGAAAATCATAGAAATGGGTAATCTGAGTGTAAATAAAGCTTACACAGGGGATATTAAATGGAAATGTAATCATATTTAAGCAGCCAGTCCTCTATAGTCTACACATACTAACTGCAGAGCCTCTGTTTCCCTGCATTTGGTTTCCTTCGTTTTGATCCTCAGCTCCAAGCAGGTGCACACATTCATCTGAACCAACAGCTCAACAAGGACGAGCTTGCTGCCTGCGCCGCTCAGCCAGCTATCTGTGCAGCATGAGGAGCGTGTGAATGTACTGCAGGAGACAGAGATGCCCTGCAAAGTGTCTCTCTCTCGCCTGCCCTGTTCTTATCAGAGGCAGGGAGCCGGTGGCAGGCAGTGGTGGCCCGTCACGGCTCTTTGGGCTGCCAGGAGATGGTCATTATCGCCGGCTCCCCATGACCGTCTGAGCCACTATCTACACTCCACAAGGTCCCTCTTTATGTGCTGGGGGACAGTTCCCCAAAGTTTGCGCACGGCTGCAGAGAGGAAGGTATCAAGGATGCTCGATACAGAGATCAATATGGGCTGTGAAAGCTTTCAGTGGTCTGAAACCTGAAAAAACTTTCCACTATGATACCAAATACTCTCCGTTTTGGTCTGAGAAGTCCTGATAATGAGATCCAGTCCAAGGTCATCTTAGAAAATACAACACAGTTACCTTAAAGATATCCTTTTACATTGCTAAGTGTCTGTAAACACAATAAAATATTAACAACTAATATTATGTATAATATGTATTTTGGCCTATTTTCTAGAAACCAGTATATATTCAGGCATTTAACCCCATTATTCAAGGCTCATAGGTGAAATATTAAAGCATGTGTGTGCTCCACCACTATAAAGTTACTAATTAACAATGACAACTTCAGCTTCTCTGATTATTTCTCTCCTTGTTCTGTTTTGGAACTTCAACTGTTTTTATTGTATTTGCTCCATTTTGGGCACAATCAGTCAACCTCTAAAGACATCAAGAAATATCAGCCGTTATGCAGATGATATTCAGTTGTACACCAAAAATGAAACGTCTGAACTCCACAGTTTGTAAGGTGGTTAGTTCTGTTAAACTGACAGTTTTCTTCAACTAAAGGAAGACAAAACTGAAATAATTACCTTTGCACCAGAAGGAGACACCATGACCTGTTGGTTGTTTGGTAAAATCCTCTGTTGGAATCTGGTTTTACTTTGGATGCTCTGGTTCATTCACATGTTTACCATCAAACTAAACTCCACTGACTAGTTTTGAACTGGATTTAAAATGATTTATGCTTTTGTTACACATAAGTCTTAGAAAAACCTCTCTTTAACAATTGCATGTTGTTGTGCCCCAAGTTTTCACGTGACTCTACTCTTGATGCAACTACTCTGGCTCCTGCTTTATTTTAAGATAATTTTATTGACTTTAAGAGCTCTTAATGGACAGCTACCAGAAGTCAGAGGATTTCTGCTCTCAAATGACCCTGACAGGTTCCTGTAGATCATGTCATCCGGGTCTGTTAAGACCTAGAAATTGATGGTCTCTCTTTAAATCTGTTTTTATTACCGTCTCTTGTGTTTTCATATATTGTTGAGGCGCATTTTTAATAAAGTTCCACCTACTTTATGTGGCTCTTTTCATAGATTCATGGCAGATAAAATGCAAAAGAACAGCTTCTGGGATATATTTTGCACGTCTAACTTCAGAAAGATTTAACTGTACCCAACTTCTATATGCTTCTGTTTGGTTTTTCGATTGGATTCTCCTTATCCAGATGAGAAATAATGTGTATTAATACAGACATCATGCACTGTCTCATCCCCACAGACCAACTACCAAATCCATCCTGAGGCTAGGAGATAATTACAGCAGCTGGTGTCACCTGACTGCTTGTTTCTCATGCAAACGCAAAGTGAAAACAGGAATGTAGACGCAACAGCAACGCTGTTTGCTTATCAGGAAGATAATTTGCTGTGGAGCTTGGAAGTGGTCTGCGGTTGCACGTGCTGCAAGTTCTGACTCGTTATGTCATCGTTTCCTAATGAAGTGCATGAAAACAAACCCAGTTTCATCTTCTGTGGTCGAAACCAGCCAGTTAAGATGGAGGAGGCGTGCAAACAAACAAAATCCTGCACCGGTCCTTGAATGTAACAAACATGTTAGCTGATGCCGGAAAATGAATGCAAGCAGGATGTATAATGTGTCATTTTACCAAATGAAAGCAAACAGCTCACATGAATACTTCCTGTTCTTACAGGAGAATGCATGTTAGAAACAATGAGTTTACATTAAAAAGGGAACCAAACCGTTTTTGTTTTCTTCTCACTATTTGTGTTCAAAGCTTTAAAAATGCCTGAGTGATGTGGTGATTTATCCCCCGATTCTAATATGTTGACATTCAGGAAACGTTCCCCTATAAAGACTTTATCATCGTCTATATTATCACCAACGCCTGGATGTGTCATCGAGCCCCTGCAGTTTGCTAATTAGCGAAAGTCAGCAGATTCTCCACAGCAGGAGAGAAGAAGAAACTGTCGCTTTATTCTCACACGTCTCAACTGAGTTTGTTTTCCTAAAGTTTGGGTTTATTAAGTTATGATTAATCTCTGTGACCGGTTGCCATATTTGGGCTTTTTTCAGTAGAGAGAGAGAGTGTGTGTGTGTATGTGAGAATGTTGTTATATTTTCACCCGGCATGCCTTTGTTTATGCATTGCACCGAGTTTTGCATAACTCCTCCATTTTCCTCACCTCCACTCCTGCGTAATGCAGGTGTTAAAATTCAGGTCAGAGTTCGGTGATGTTCTCCATAAACCATTAAAGGTGCATGAGGGGGAGAGACGGAGCGCGGCGGTGTGTGTGTGTAAGCGTGGCGCGCTGCTGGTGATGAGGAGGGATGTGCTGACGGCGTGAGAGTTTACAGATTGTGTATTCCTCTGGGTGTTCCTTCGGCGGGTTCAGTCTAAAACGTGGAGCTGTAGGATTTTCTGTCACCATCGTGTCGCTGAGGACAGATGTGCCTGGAAAACGGTTGATCCAGGCACAAATAAATCAGAATTAATGGTCGACTTGTCCAAATAGTGTCCAACATTTGAGTTTGCACTTTAGTGTGAGATCCTGGAGTGGAGTGGCTTACAACTATTTATTGGTTTACTGTTAATTTAAGGTTTTAGTTGCAATAGTTACATTTTTAATACATGTTTTGTCAATCTACAACCATAAACGTCAATGTTTTTATTGGGATTTTATGAAAGATTTAGACGCTACTCAAGTTTTACGTCTCTGTGCAAGAGCTTGGCTACAATTGGTGGAAACGAGGAGAGTAATAAAAAATCAGCACTGAATAAAATAAATCCTGCATATAAAGAGCATTGCTTTATAAATAAACATGCTCCACTAGTGGACAGAAGATCAGACATTTCATCTCGTTATCCTACATAAGAACGAGACTATCGAAACTAAACTAACGCCAGGTCTCTCCATCAAATGCTGTTGATGAAAAGGAGGTTTTACATTTGGAGATGTAAATAAATGAAAATAAAAAATTATCTCGGAGCCACCAACTTAAGGGGAACTCTGACTTTCAAAATACGTAGCATCCAAACAACTATGAAAAGATTTTATATCACTGAAAGTAAAGTCAAACAATGGAGCAAACTAAATAGATAATTATTTTATTCTTGGTTATGTACGCACATGTTTCTGTCTGTTTTCAAGTGACAAAAGCAAGAAAAGTTCAAGCAGCATGAATATATTTTTAGGATGTTTCTAAGCCGTCTTATGCTGTTGATCCTCAGATTAAGCAGCTGCATTCCTAATTTAATCTCAACTATTCCCGTGTTCTAGCATGTGTGAAAAGTGACTCAAAATAGTAAAATACATGTGACCCACATAGTATTGCAGAAAAGTAGTCATAAATCTTCCCCGATGCGTACAACTGTTCCAGTTCGTCCATCCACTGGAACAAATTGCAGCTAAATGACTGCAGTGATTAATATAATATTGATGAAAGAAAGATTGTTTTGGAGAAGACGTTGCTGCCTATATCTGAGGTGAAATTCATTGCTTTCCCAATTAAATCAACCATTTCTAGTCCGACTGAGATAAATATCAGCAACAGGCTGTGATAGTCTGTTTCTTTTAATTGACCTGAACTCCTTCTTCCTACTTTTTTCTGCAGGAAGAGCCCCCCGCTCTCGTTCAGAATGAAAAATGAGACTTTGTTTTACCATCAATCCCTTCCCCCTATGCGATACGCAGCTGATTAGCTAGGAATAAACCATGGCTCATTAGCAGTCATTATAAACTTTATCAGATACAAGAGCAAGTGACTTCAAAAAGGCAGTGGAAACAAAGAGGATTAGGGCAGTGAGAGGAAAAATGCAGCAGATTCAACCGTTGTGGGTTGAGATAATGAAATCCCGTCCTAGTAGAAGGATAGTTAGGGGAATTTCCGTTTTGATGTAGCAGAAATCACGTTTTTAGTGTGAATTTGTGCTACTTTCAGGTGAAAAAGAAAGGATGTGAATATCAAGAGAAGGAGGAGAGACAAGGCAGCAATCAAGGCTCAATCTGCACATCCTCTGCCCTCAATTAGTGTAATAAATCCCATCTGACACCTTCCAGCACAAACTGACACAAACAACAAGAGGCTGCGTCAGAAACAGGCGGGGACAACAGAGACGTTCAGGAGGAAACGGGAACGTGAGGAGGAGGAAAATCAGCAGCGCGGCGTCACGTCTGTGTCACATCTGTCAGCACTTCCTGCTCGACCCGTCGGCTGGGCCAGAGAGGAACGCAGCGAGAGGAAGAGGAGAGGGGCAACAAATTAAATCTAGCTCCAGAGGAGCAGGATGGGGTCGCAATGAGGACACGGGTCCTTAATGTGGGGCAGCAGAGGATCGAAGGCTCAGTCCTTAGAAATAACCATCAACACAAACCTTTACCGCTCACCTCTTCATTTTTAACTCTAATTAATCATATTTAGTTTTACTGTGAATTAACTGTAGAGGCCAGGCTTTATTATGGTGTGTGTGTGATACTGACTCAAATCTTTTCTGTTACCACAAAATATAGTGATAAAATTATATTTATTGCTTCTTTTTCAGGAAAGTGTTTGTGTTTTTGGCTGCATGGCACAAAGTTTACGTCGCCAAAAACACAAATACTGCTCATGAAAAAATAATAAGCTTCTTCAGCTAGAAACTCACTTTTTATATTGAAATGTATTGAGATGAAATGTCAAAATCCTCATAAGAAATTTTCATCATTTTCAAAAAGTCTAACCTTGATATCACAGATTTCTTCATTTTTGTTTTTTCCGTCCCAACAAAAATATTTTAAAATCACACAAAGATGACCTTTGTTTTATTTACTAAACCCAGGACAGGAATCTAATCTCTACTTGAAAAATAATCCCATCTAAACCTGAAACCTGCCTTCAAGTGTTTGCAGTAACAGGAGATTTTGTTGAGCTTCCATTTCAAATGTGTGCAAAACAATTTCATCATTTGGGAGTTCCCATTAAAGACGAAACGCAACTAAAATCGCACATAAATAAGTTTGTTTACACAACAAATCATTAAAAACATGCCGCACCATCATCTTTCTACCACTTCCTGTTGTGTTCTTCGTATTTTCTGCCAGTAGTAACATCCTGGTTGTTGCTCACAAAATCCACTAACTTCGATTCAGACAGAAAACCTCATCTTAGCGCAAAAACACAATTATTTGTTTCAGCCACACTGGTGAGCTTTTAAGGTCACTTCATCACATTCAGGCCAGTACTTTGACTATCCTGCAGTGTAAACACAAGATCCAAGGTCAACATGTCCCTTTAGCGTTTAACCCAAGGTAAAAGACTCTCCTCTCCTGATTTCTACCTGAAACTTCAGATGAAAGTCTAACAAATTTGTCATTCAGCGCCTTGCTTCAGTGAATCAGTGCCACAGCTGAACACTTTGGAAATCTCTCGCTCTGTCTTTATAACAAAACACTTCCTCCTGCTCGCAGACGCACCAATGCATCAGTGAGATGTTATTCTTCAGTTCACCCGCTCTGCTGGAATACTCCCCGAGGCAATTCTTTGACTACTATCTCCTCATTGAATTTGACAGCTGCGCAGCACCATCTTCAAGACAAGATCATCTTTTAATTAACCTGGGACGAAGTGGATCTTCCTTCTTGCTTCTTCCTTCTCCCCACTTTTCCTCTAAGCACACACACATTTCGCTGTCAGGAGTCCTCACTTCCACAACTCTCACACACTCTGGCAGAGTTCAGAAATGCACCCAGAAGTTTATGCTAAGCTCGCTTGTTCAGCACCTTTGGACCCCAAACTGTCATCCTACATCCTTCCCCATCTACTTTGAGTATTGGGATGGGAATACACTCTAGGTTTCCATGGAAACGAAGAAGTTACACATTAGATTACATGAAAGATGCCATGAAAAACAATCTCTCTGTATATTTGTCAATATACCTTTCTGTTTGTGTATTTATCTAGTTGTCTGTCTTTCTATTTTTCTGTTTATGTTTCTATGTATTTGTGTCTTTGTCTTTATTTTTTGTCTATCTATCTTTAACTCATTTCCTCTTGCTGTATGTCAGAGTTGTTTTTTCACTAACTCACTGCTGCAGTGGGAGGTCTTGTTGTTATAGCTGTGTAGGAATCACAACACACCTCCTGCTGTGCAGTTTTGAACTAATAATCACATTATATGCAGCAATTAGCAGCGAGCGAGAGAAGAGTTTATTATAGAATTAAAGCCAAGATTGACAACAAGTTTGACGCATTACATCATTATCATAGTTCATATGTTTGACTACATCAGTGTTTTTTGTTTCACTGCAGATTTCTGCAAATGCTGAAACTTTCCCAGTCACTGCACAGCCGTCAGTTTTAGTTTAGATGCACAGCAGGATTCTGGATGTTTGTGTCTCAAATATCCAGAATAAAATCCAGCAAGTTTGTAGTCCAACCAACCAAACATCATTAGCATTCCATAAAACCAATATGTTGGAGAAAAACCAAGAGAAAACATTTGATTGAATCAAAGACAGTCTCTTGAATTTGGGTAAATCTGTAGCAGCTACAAGTTTTTATGGTCTGGGAGTGTTGGAGCAGATGAAACAGTGAGAGATGTGATATTTCAGTGATTTGCCCATGCACAGGGGTAACTGTCCACAGCATTCAGAGGAAATAGAGTAAAAACAAGACTAAACAGGCAGGAATAAAGAGTGGAGCTATAAAAAAGCAATCAGAATAACAATGCCTGACTGCTGGGCTGCTGCAACACATTTGGAGCGTTTTCTGTTCCCGAACAAATCCTGAATACTAAAATTCCCAGAAGTAAACAGACAGAGACGGCATGAATTCAACTTTCCACCGTTACTATCTGACAAGAGTGAGACAAAATGGTAAAACTTTGAATTATTGATTCACTAAAACAAGATTTAGTCCCTATTTTACAGCAGCATTCACTTCCATACTGACAGCTGAGAAAAGTATTTGGTCCACTAAAGATTTCTGCTGGTTTTGTTTTTTAAGCACATTTCAGTTTAGGGCTGAAATGATTAATAGTGAAATAATCAGCTACTATTTTAGTCATCAAATAATCTTTTTCTGGAGGAACAACAAACCCAGAGCAGTGATTAGATCAAAACCATACAAAAATTATGTAAACATTTTGCATTAAAAATAAAAAAAAAGACATTTGGCTGTAAATATGTTCTACACCAAACTCCTAAAGTGGTATAGTTTGGGCTTCACCTGCTTCAAATTTTAAATAATATTAATAATAATAATAAAAAAATCTAATTAACTACCTTTGGCTACCTAATTATTAATCCAAAATATAAATCAGCACATTAGTCCTACACTGACTTGATGTCAGGTTGAACAGACACAAGTTTTTACAAACTGAAATCATTAAGTGTACATATAAAAAAATGCAATTCTTAAATTTTTGGCAATAAAACATTTATTTTGCTTTTTAAAAAGTGGATAAATGAAAAATCAATCACTGAAATAATCAGTTGCAGGCTTACTTCAGACTTAAATTTAGAGTTATAATTCATTAACTGAATTTGTGTTTACATTTCATGAGACAAACCAACATGTAAGTACTGCAAGATCAACAGAACTTAAATGACAACAGGAAGCAGAACATCTAAAGCTCTCCAGGCCTCTCTTGACTCAGTTAAGGTCAAAGTTCATGAGTCAACAGTAAGAAATAGAGAAAAATGACCACCATGGGAGAGATCCAAGACCAAGACCAACCAAAAGGAAGAAGACTTTATGGGCCTATTAAAAAAAAAAAAAGTAAGTAAATATGGTAGTGAGACTTTAAATAGGCCATTCATGTTCAAAAAGTCTAAAATATGATTGGAGAAGAGAGGGCCACAGTTCCTCCATATCACATAGGAGCATTTAGAAACTGCTGTTTAGGTTTAATTTGAGTATTAAAACATTTAAGTGTTGCAGAAAAGGGAACAGCACTTTATCAGAACACATTCCTGCCCAGGTACTTAGCCTTTCAACCCTCTGTGGCTCCTACCATTTGAAACTCGTTGCACTCGCCCTTCATGAAGGAGGAAACGTGGGAGGCAGCTAGCTATTAGCAGGGCTAGTGCTGAGCAAACGTAATTAAAGCAGCAGCATGCTGGCTAATGCTCAGCATAACACAATCCCCGGCCCCAGCAGCCCGATGCTAATGTGAAGAAATGTTTGTGGAGTTGTCCCTCATTGGCTCGTTAGACAGACCAAACCCTGCACAGGCCAAGAATGAGACAGACAGAAGGGCAGCAGCAGAGGAGGAGGGCAAAGGAAGTGTTGGGATGAAAGAAAGGAAGTAAGGCAGCCAACTTCAATAAAAGTCAAAGAAAGTTGGACTGAAGGTGATTGTAGAGAGGAGCACACATCAGATCTGGGTGTTTTTGGGTAAAGTGCTCGAATTTAGTCCTCAAAGTTTTTACTGCAGCACTGGGAGAAATGTTTAAATGTTCCCCTGACAAGAAAATAGCAGGTAGCTTTGTGTTTATGTCAACACATGACCTGGATTATCCTGTAACCGTTCAGAGCAACAGAGGAGAAATCAGTGATTGTGGATAATGGTAATGATGAGTAGAAGAGTAATCCACCGGCCTGCAGGTCGGTGAGTCATTGGTGAGGAAAAAATACTCTGAAATGAACTCCAAGAACCGTCTGATGGGTTTTAAAAAGCTTTCAATATGAGGTTGGAGCTTTTTTCTATTTCAAAACCAATTTCTGATCATTATTGACAATAACATTTTGATTTACAGGCTAATTTAAGAATTTGGATCCAAAACCAATCTAAAGAGATCTCTGAAACAGCCAGCAGATACGATATTCCACAGTAACATGAGACCATGAGTTGTTGGCAAGAACTGCTAATCCTGTCAGGTTCTGTGTTTTTCAGTGTTTATTTTCGAGTTCTCTGTGTTTTTCTGTGTATTTACTTCTAGTTCTGTGTCTCTGTGCTCTCCGTGTTGTCCTGTCTCCCCTCGATTGATCCCAGGTGTGTCTTGTTCCCTTGATTGCCCTCTGTGTATTTAGTCCCACCTGTGTCCTGTGTTCCTCGTCGGGTCCTCGTCTAATGTCGTCAGTCCGTTGTCTGCAGTCCTTCGTGAGCCCTGTTGCTACCAGTGCTGAGCCTCTGATTCCGC
>CAEFZY010070899.1:0-15824 GCA_903066815.1 Brachyrhaphis roseni
CCAAGTTTGGTGAGTTTTTGAATATGATAAAGCCCCCAAAAAGGCAATTCTTTTGCGCGGAGAATAATAATAATAATAATAATAAACAGTACAGATACAATAGGCCTTCGCAGCGCTTTGCTGCTCGGGCCTAAAAAGGTGCTAAACTACATGCAGATAAAGGATGAGAATGGTTTTGTTTCTTTAAGTCACTTTTCCCATTTTCTACACCCTTCTGTAAAACATAACCAAAAACCCAGAGGAACAGACAAATCTACACTAAAGTAGATCACAATGCACATCTGTGAGCCTCATCAAAGCAGTGGATGATTTGGTTTACTCAAAGCACGTGGATTACAGCTCTCCCTTATAATCCTTAGAAGACATGTCTTTAAGATGCCAATTCTGGTTTGTGATGCACAGCTGGAACAAGAATAACTGCTTGTTCCATTTTTAATCTGTTATTTTTTTATACTTTACCATCTCCTAAGCTCCTATTGTTCCACTAAGACAGAAAATACTATTTATTAAGGGAAATGCAAACCAGTAAGTCATAATTATGACATCAACATTTTAAAAAATGGCACTTGTGTCAGTTTAAGTGTACTTTCTTAAAGAAAAACTATAGCTTAGCAGTACTATGCAATTATGTAGTAAATCACAAGCAAATGTGGTTACCAGAATTTCACTGAAAAAAAATATTCATAAATCAAATGTCACAATAAGGAAAAAGAAATCACAAATGCCTGCCTACAGTAAATTATGGTAATACAGGCAATATGAAATGAATTAAAACAAAATAATTAAAAAAACATATGCATAAAATATGTTCCAAAGCCTTTTTTTTGCATTTTCCACAAAAAAGGCAAAGAGAAAAAGGTAGCAAAAAGAAAACGTCATAAAAATCACATACGGTACATTAATTCTGTACAGGAAATTGTTTCATTTGTACTTGAAAATAATTTCCAAAAGTGCATCATCATCTGTATGCCAAGTTACAGCAATATTTGTACTGCATTACAAAACTTAGAGAAAGTTCTTAAAATATCTTTTTTGCAGTACATTTTGGCTATGACAGCTACTAAAACTACTGCAAACTAAAATTCTAATTTAAAAAACATCTTTGTAGAGTCACTCATGGTATGTTTTCATCAACAGATTCACAGTATTTATGATCACTCACCAAGAACAGAAAAACTGATTCTCAGTTTAAAAATTTACAGGGCAATACTGGGTATCAGTTTTTACACTGAATGTTTGACAACAATGACTGACAGTCATTTACCAAGAATACCTCAAATTGTGTTTTGCAGTGTATCCACTGTAACAAAAGCACAAACTAAAGTTGCGGAAGGACATTGATACATTTACTGAAAATGCACCTCTGATGCGTTTTCAATCTTGAGTTTTTAGTTTTCACTGTCAGAAAAAGACATACAGTCGTGTTCAAACAACATTCTTGAGGGGGGAAAAAAAAATATCATGTCAGTTTGTCTTCCTGTTCATATCCCTATCCAGGACACATTACCTCAGTCTATGCCTTGTGGGATAGATGGAAAATGTGGGACACACCAGGGAAGACAGAATGTCTACACCTGCAGAGACTTGCAGCCTCGACTGTAACAATCTCAGAATACTGAAAAATGAGCAGTTTGACAAGATGTGTCAAATGTGCCCTTACAGCTGCTGAGATATTCCAGTTTTAAGCACATTCAGTGAATTGTGCCGTACAACTGCTACCACCAGGATCTGATAAACGAGCAGAAGTGGCAAAGTGGATGTGTAATTTCCATAAAAGGTCAAAGTGAAAATGAGAAATCTATTACAAGAAATGCCTATGATTAAGTGACTTGATATTTAACTTGCTCTACAAACTAAATATAATCACGTCCTTGAGTTATATATTTTTTTTTATGTGCTTATGCACACATGGCGATCTATTTCTCTGCACCATTTTTGACAAATACATCCAAACACTAAAACCAATGTTGTCATAAAGTCGTAGCAGGTAATAATTGCCAGTAATTTTAAATAATTGTCTATAATTATGGAAAGCAGCCCACTGTGAGCTAGAAATTAAAGTATTTACAATATTGATGTTTAACTAGTCAACTCATTGCATTAGAATAATTTATGCAGCATACTTAATGTTAATTTAAATAAAAACCTTAGAAACTGAAAGAAAAGGTTAGAAAGTATTTTCACATGTAATTCTAAGTTTAGAGCTTGAAAATTGAAACAATAGCAATTATGTAAAATATATATACCATAAAAATATAATTTTGAAAAAAAAAAATCTATAAAAAAATGAAGATGTGCTAAACAAATTGTCCCTTTGTTGCTTTTTTAAGGATTTTGTTTGGCTAAAACAAGTATGCTCATTTAAAAATATCATCTGCTCCTAATAACCTGTAACAATAAAAAGCAAAAGAATGTAAAGAATATGAGACACAGTTAAGACCCTTCAGTTTTACCTCTTACATTGTCTTGGCCAAGTACTCAATCATGTTACATTAACAAAATACACTGTTGCTTTGTGGACTATGTGATAGCTCAACAAAAAAAAAGTTTAAAAAAAAAAATGGTTTTCAAAAAATCTCAAATATTACATATTTCATAGCCAACAGTCAGTCTATGGCAGGAATTGTATTGACTTCTACTTTGATCCCACAAAAAGAAAAATCCAAAAATAAGTTGACTTGCAGTTCACTTTGGAAACTAATATGGCAAACTTCTGAAGGCAGTTGGTCACACTGAAATACCATCTAGAGATATGAACATAAAGGGGGGCTGAATACAAATCCACATCAAATTTGAAGTTTTTATCCATAAAATAAAAATAAAACAACGTACAATACATCATCACTACTTTGCGACTCGGACGTTTCTCCTTCCTCTGAGCAGATACTGGGTCACACATGATGATGATGATGATGATGATGATGCAACCTGTGGAAAAAACGGGACCAAGTTGATAAACATTACATAAGTGTTGTTTGGAAATGTTCCAGTATAATGACAGTAATTACAATATTACGACATTACAATCATCATTGAATGGCGATTGTAATGTGACAAAATGTAAAAACGAAAGTATAGACACTTTTTAAACAGATTCCATCTGCCAGCTGGAGCAAAGAAACTTTAGAAATCTAGATAAATAAACTCTACAACTGAAACATGAGAAATAAAAGAGAAACCTAAATTTGGAAAACATGTTTAAAATCAAACTCTTAAATCAAAATCTTTGCTCAAAACACTTGCATTAAACCTTTTCTGTTTTAACACTTTCTGTTTAAGCTCATATTTTTTTCATCCTTAAGACATGTCTAAACTTTGAATAATACAAATTGTGGCACATTAGCAAAACAAAGACTCAAAGAGGAATGGCAAAGATTAGTACAAAAAGTTCCAAGAATTTATTCTATTTTCATTAACAAACAACAAAACCATGTAATGTTTTTAGGTAAGAAATTTGCCTGAAAACAAAATGGTTAACTAAATTTACAAGCAAAACCTTCTTCACTCGAGTCAAATGTGAGAAGTAGACCACCAACTGAGAAATGGATAAACCGAGTTTACACTTGATTACATAACTTTTCACAGCTTATCCCTACTTATTGGTTACCTACTACTAAATGCTTCTCCTTTTACCTCCAGCTCCAAGCCAGTGGCATAAACACATCAGACAAGCTTTCAAGCCAAAAGTCATATAAAGCAGCAAGCAAGAGGATGCAAAATTGTTATTTAGCATTTCTCCACACTCTTCTCCCCTCTTCTGCCGTGCATTGGCTTTTCATGGAGTCACGGTCATTTTTAAGCTTGAAGTGAGATGGAGAAAACCCTTTTGAACACATGCTAACGCGTGGTCCTGCATATTTGGTTTCAACATCTGCCTGGAGGGCCCGCAACAGCCCAGTCAAAGCTCAGCTGGAACAACTGCCATGACAATTGCAGAACGAACGGACAAGAAGAGAAAATGGTTGAAGGGAGGAATAAAACCCTCAAGGATGTTTTACATCCGTTTGTAAACTCAGATGATACAATGAATTTCTGGTGAGCCAAAAGAGGATGTAGTTGGCATAGTTTTAATGCCCCTGCAGTAAGCAGGATTGTAAAATAGTATGAATCAGCGGCGTGAAACTCCCGTCTTCAAGGGAGAGGACTCTGCAACTATTAGATGTGTCACTAGCCCACCAGAGACCTGAATCAAATAGCTGAATTACCTCTTCAGCATACAGTCAAGTTTTACAGAGTTATGCTAATGAAATAAATATTTAACTCAGGTTTGTTGAGACCTCTAAAAGTTGTAAAACTCAAACTTTTGACATTTGGAGTTCAAGACCCATGGATAGATATACTCAAATGTATCGCACAAAAACAGGTTTTTAGTCAAAACAACATATGTTTTCTTCTGCTTAATTTAAAATTTGCATTTAAGGCCAGACTTCTACATCTTAAATTCCAAGATTACTCATTTCAATTTCCATAGAAAGTATCTAACTTTAAAATTCCCAGGCTTTTGGAACCCTAATTAAAAAACAATTTGTATCACAAACTATTATTTAACTGATTAATGACTAAATATGGAAAGACTTTATCTGGTATAAAAGTCCAAAATCATACATTCAAATCTTGCTCTTCATTCAAACTGCAATAACTAAACTGCTGAAAGTCCAAGACTTAGCTGAAAAAATAAATACAAGGTTTTATGCCAAGTGAGCAAAAAAAAAATTAAAAAAAACTCTCCAACTGGCTGGTGCGAGTTTGGCTGCGAGTCAATCAATGCCTTTGCACAGACATAAGCCATCCCAAATCCTATCAACAGAAAAAAAAGATACTCAGGAAAGGCAAAGCGGAGTCTTGCACAGAAAGAATAAAAACACAAAACCCTGTGTAAGTCTCGCTAATTCTTTCTGTAACATTCCTCAAGTTATGCCGCGAGACAGTCCATGCCTTAGGGGAGGGAGAAGACAGGAAGAGGTGGAGTTATCATAAAGAAGGAATAACGCTGACTTGATTCTCACTCATTTTCTCTACCTTGTGGCTAAAAAAGCAGCAGGGGTTCCCCTTAAACCTGCTGTTCTACAATTACTGTGCTAACACTGAATATTGATGTTCACCGACACTGAGGGGGACTGAAAGTGTCAAAGTAAAAGAATGAGTGTAACAGCATGGGGATGAGACAAAAATAGAAAATTCTCAAAGGAAACCTGCAGGATCCCTCCTAGTAGCACAGTGAATTGTCTCTGTAAATAAAATATAGTAATAATGTTGATATACTTCATTATAGCACCGCATCCTTAGAGACGTCTGCTAACAGTCACTGAGAGCAATACCACAATTCAATAAGTAAATTATAACTGCAGACCTATTCTCGGTTATGTTATTGGCTACATTCGTTTTTTTTTTGGGGGGGGGGGTTATTAAACCTCTCCTATGTATGTATGTGTGTTTTGTTTTTTTTACATTCTCACTTTGAAACGATGCTTTGAGAGCTCACAACTAAAAAGGAAGTCACTGACCTCTTTCAACACCAAACATCGAGCATCGATTCTCTTTTGAAGCTGAAACAAGTTCCATTTTTCTAAAGAGCACCACTTATTAAGGTCAATCCACAGCTTCAGCAAAGTAATAAAGTTCAAGAAGAGTTGAGGCCTATGATTAGGGTAACTTTTAGGAGCAAACACACCACAAACAACCTTTGGAAGAATGTTGAAGAGGCTTCATGCACTGTTGCTCGAAAAGGTTAAGCTCTAGATTTTCAAACTAACAAGAACAGGTTGACCTACAAGCAATTTTTCCAAGTAAAAGAATATGGTGAATTGAAAATGGTTTATACTTCTGCAAAATGATTTATACCTCTGTCACAAAGGCACCTTGTAACAGATTTTATATTGCTTCCAATTGTGCGATCAAGTCTGACCGGTCTCCCTGTCCCAACCAAATTTAACCATTTCCATAATGTGATTTTGCTACCACCATGTTTTACTGTGTGGGGTCTGTTCACGGTGAAGTGCAGGGTTATTTTTTTAAGTCTTTTGCATTTATGTCTCGGTGTTGTTAAACCACCTTAAAACTATAATAAAATTAACTTGTGTTAGTAATTATAGACTGACAAACTGTGGAAAAGTTTTAAAAAGTATAAAAACTTCTCAGAGTTTACAGATTTTGAAATTAGGTTTAGTGGATGAACAATAAAATAGTCAATGCAGCATGTTGTGCAAATCGGAGGAAAAATCAGTTCAGTTGAGGAGCAAGAGAATATTTAGAAGAGTTGGTTTCTTTCTGATCTGGACTAATGAAGCATGCAAGTTCGTGTGTGTGTGCAACAGCATGAATTTCTATATTTCTTTGCAAGGACCAGGATGAAAACAGAATTAGGAACTTAATCCTGGCGTGGACTTAGGGCACCAGTGAAGGAGCAAATGAGAGTGAATGTAAGTGCGACAAAAGCCTTAAGACAGTCTGCAATTTTCTCATCATTTCATGCATCTGAAACAAAACTAATTTACTGCTCGTCATGCTTGGCTTGACATACACAAGCATAGAACCAATATGCCACAGCACGTCAACTGCCGCTGCATCAAAGAGAACTGTTTATACATCAGAGTCACAGCTCCATATGAATCATAGGGAGAAATGCCTAATATGGTCTTATCAAAACGAGCAGTCTGGCAAACCCACTGATACGCTGGTGCCTTTCCACATCGCCCTGCCTCCCGTCTACAACAACATCCTTTCCTCTGTTTATACCCTTTCGCATAGGTCATTCCAATGTCACAGCAGTCTGTTTTTTGCTCTTTTTGCCTGGCACCATACACAAACACACACACAGATAAAGTTATGTGCTTTGAGTAAGGAAGAAAGATACAGAAGGGGAAAGCTAGAGGCAGAAACTGTGAGAGAGAAGGACTGAGTAATAAGATGAAATAATAGCACCAGAGAATACTAGAGGGAGGAAAGAAAAGCAGTGCAGCTGTGATAGAGCATGTGCATGTGTTAAACCACTTAAAAAAAGGCAAGTGACATCTTAATAGGACTCTGCAGTCAAGAGATGTTCTTAACAGTAAAAACATATACACAGACAAATCTTTCTAGTTTTGAAGCATATGCTGACTTTACTGTTCAGATAAGAGCAACGGTTCTCATTAAAATGGAGGCCATCTCATGTATTGATTTATTCTCAGAGCATTCACAAATCTTTTTGTTTGGAGATCCTCAGTTTGGATTTTCCTGTCATGGCTGGGGCAGACATCAATATGTAGTGCAGTGGTGCATAACAAAAGGCTTAATTACATACTTGTAAACTGTTATTCCTTTAACGCAGCATAAATTTTTCTGCATGAAACCAATTATCTGAGCGGTGCAATCCATGGGTCTGACCTTAATGGAAGCATGTCATGAAGCAAGACCACTGCTGAAAGAACGCCAGAAGAAATGCAGTTCACTATTTATGTAGGAAACATGTTGAAGAAGGAGCTAATCTCACCGAACAAAACATCCCCACTGTGACACATGGTGGTGGCAGCATATCAGAGTTGTGGGGAAGCTATTCTTTAGCAGAAAGAGGTTAGTTTATCTAAGCTGAAGAGAAGCTGGGTGGAGCTAAAAATAGGGCAATATGTTAGACAGTTAGGGGCTATCAAATACTTGACACAGGGACAGAGGTTAACATTACAACAAAATAAGTATTGCCAGTTCTACAACAAAACTGTTTAGATCAGAGCACACTCGTGTTAGGCCTATATATCTAATTGTGGCCTCGCTGAAGTTTAGATGTAGATGTCCAAAAGTGAAAGAGACATATCACACCTCCAAAAGCTGGAATTGCAGCATAAAGTGGTTCTAAAAAGTGTTGACTCGAATGCAAATGTAGGCAGCACTTTTATGCACAATTTGTCTTCCACTTTAGCAATACACTATTTTGTGATTTTCTCCGATTCATTTTTTAATAAAATGCATGAAAGTTTGATAGTAGTATCACTATAGGTGAAAAGGTATAAGAGAGATGAAAAGGTTAAGGTATTGAAACAAACTATTATCAAAGCTAAAAAAAAAAAAAAAAAAAAAAAAAAAGGGAGGAATCACACTACCTAAAACCTGCTTTCAGGTTAACATCCCTGTCATTGTCTTACTGCTTTGAAATATGCTAGACACATGACGGCGGGAAGAACAGTTGGGGACACAGAAATACAATTTGCAATCTCCTCTGTGGTGTTGGGTGGCGTGAGAGAGGAGCGAGCCTAATTGGACACTGGCCTGTGTCTGGTAGTCCTGTCACAGCCCACAGGGGTGTAAGTGTGTACAGGGAGGGAAGGAGGGAGAGAAACAGAGGGAGAGAGAATGAGAACAAACAGAGAACTCCATTCAGGTCTAATTCACAGACGCATCATTCAGTCTGACATGACGATACGTCTCTGTGACCGAAGTATTCATATGGGGCCTCGCCAGCCATTCACAGATGCATCATTCACACCCACACTCAGCCACACAAACACACTTCCGCTGGATCTTGCCTACATGGCCACTAGGCATTTATATCACTATGGAGAATCTGTCAGAGATTTTCCCCATTCATATTCAGTTAGTTTTCCCTTGACATGAATACGCTGCAAAGATTTTTATGTGGTGCTTATTCTTGCAAGGGTACTGCCCCCAAAACGCAGTTAATGTCTTCACTACCAAGGCTGGAGTGAGAGTTTATCCATTAGCAAGTCATAATATTGACAAGGCCTGCTCTTGTCAAACTGCAGTGCTATAGCCGTAACATTGGCCGACACACCGGGGCTGGTATGTCAATGTGAGGTGCTTATGTGCCAATAAAAGCTGCCGTTCCAAGTCCTATGGCAGACTTTGATGGACAGCACGCAGGAAGAGGAAGGGAAAATTAGCAGGGGTGAGGGTGTTACTACGTTCACAGAGGTCAACACGGAGTTGGAATTTGATGAAAAGACAAGGATGTAAAATGATGACAAAATGGGATTATCAGACTGCTTTGGAACTAAATATTTTTGCTCCAGGACAGCTGCAACAGCAGAATATACACAGCTAATGAGTACGCACATGCAGAGATGTGTTACAATAAGATATCAATTAAAACCAACAACTTGTCACAATAACAGATGAAAAGTAAAGTCAACATGCAATTTGAAATAATGCACATGAATCTCAAAAGCCAAGTAGTTTTCAGCAAGTTATTCCCTACAAGTTTAAGACAGCTATGACTGTGGTATCCAACCAGGTTCTTCAAGAACAAAAATCCAAGACTTCAGCAAGAAATACACAATTTCTCATGACAATAGAAGCACATAGGAATCAAACTATCTGATATTTGACAAACAATAGTGATCATTACAATAATTATAGGATGATCAAAATTGGATTCTCAAGAGTTAGAGCGAAATTATACACTGAGTCCGAGTGTATAAAAAAGTGGCTGTAAGGAGAGAGAAACCAGTAGAGGGGCTCAGAGCCACTGCTGTAACAGGGTTCTGCATTATCTACAGGCAGGAGATACAGCTTTCTGTGCATGAGGTGAAAATAATAGTGGGAGCAAGGGAGGAGAGGATGCAGGAAAGATGTAATGATAAAGAGAGCTAAGGAATAATGTACAATACAGATTTTTACCATAACATAATTTATACTGCAAGGCTGAATATGTAGCATGTCAAAACTGTCTGCAATGTCATGCTTTTTTCACTTTTATCTCAAATACAGTTTTAGCACCAATCAACCTTCAAACTCAAATGCAGATGACAGTCTGCAGAAAAATGACCCTGAATTAGGGAGAACAAGGCGATGGTTGACCTTCCAATAAAACAAAAGAAAATTCTTCGTTTTTAACTTTGAGTACTGAGACAAAGATCCCTACATCATTTGCTGTGAAAATAAAAAAAAATGTATGCTAAATAAATCTGTTTCAACTCCCCCTTTATATTAAGCCACATTACAGTTATTTTGACAGAGTTAAAAAGTCTAACCATTTGAGCATGCAAAGGGTTAAAATCTGCACAAACATTTGAATTCCTAAAGCAAGTTTATGTCTAATCTTCTAAGTACCGTAGAATTAAAACAGTTCTGCCACTACAATAAAATTAACTGACATTAAACTTAGACAAAGTCTAGTTTGATAACATACAGTAGGATGGCCTCTGATGTTAAACCCAGTCTTAAATGTTCCATTTCAAAAACTTAGAAGGTGGTATATCCCAGTGACCTGAACTGCTCTGAGAGAAGGAAGCTTTAAAAAAAGTATTTCAGAATGCATTCAAGTTGCTCCACAATTGATATTTATTGTGAAAACAAATAACACGCAGAAAAGTTATCCTTAGCATGTCTTAGTCTGCATAAAATCCATGCAATGCAAATCATAATACCTTACTGAAATGAAACTGCAGCTTTTCAGAAAGCCATATCCTCTAAATATATCAGATAAGACCGTGGGAAATGGAGCGTTACTTAGTTTGACCATTTCAATAATTTAAAGCAAAGTCTAGACTGATTCCTTTTGAAGTCAAGCAGTCTGAACGCCCCTATATTTAAAGCAAAGCATGTACATTACTTCAATCCCTTTAGGCACTATGTATGACCGAATATTTAATATTTTTAAAGAGAACAGTTTGAGATGCTGTTCTCTCGGCTCACATGAAGGGCACTGGCAGCGCAAAAATTAGGTGACTCGGGTAATAAAAGGTCCCGAATCAAGCGGAGTAGCAGGTAATTTAGTTTTCTGCAGTCCTAAATACCAAAAGTCATACTGTTGTGAGGGACAGGTGACTGATCATGCAGCGGGATAAAGTCTGTCAGTTCGCTTGAGCTGAGCAGGCATGGCGCAGCTAGAACAGGTGCAACACACCTCCTGTCACCTGGCTGGTGCAGTAGGAAGCCCAGCCTGATCTACGGCTATTAACGCATCAAAAGAACTATAAAACAGTGCTGACGGATGGAACTAATCTCTTAAAAAGACAATTTCCTTACCTGTAATCTATGCAGATATCAGTCACAACCGCATCGACACTGCGGAGAAGGGGCACCTCCACAGCAAATCCCAACTCTGCTCACTCCCTCCCCAAAAATGAGAAAGGTTCAGAATAACGATATATCCTGATCAAGCGGCTTGTTCACTTTAAATCCCGGACAGCGGCACAATTAAAATGCGATTCCTGCACTGGGAAAAGAAATAGCAGCAGACTTCCAGCGGCATTCCCCGATCAGCAGGGCTCTACACCAAGCCGCTTTGAGCGCTCTGAGACCCGGGAGCCGCACCTCCCATCTCCCGGCGAGGACGCACTTGGTATGCCGTGGGAAAAGCCGCTGCGCCGTACACGGGATATACCGCAGGAGGCTGCGTCTGTGTGCGTGAAGGTGCGTGCGTGTAGTGTAGATGTGACTCAGTGCGGTGCTCCTGCCCTACTGAGGTGCTGAGGCTGCTGCAGCGGAGTGCGAAAGAGAGGGAAGGGAGGACTGAGGGAGGGACGGACAGAGGTGGAGAGGAAGGCAAGCAGAGTTGTTTCAGCTTCGGGTCGAGAGGATGGAGCTTCGACGAATGTTTTCACCTGCGTCCCTGCCTCGTCCGCAGTGACATCCCAAATCGAAGGGCGGGAGGGATTTGGTTTATCTTAAATTCTTGGAGCCTGGCTGGAGGCTCAATGCGCATTTAGACCATAACAATACAGCCCGCATCAAAGAGGAGTATTTGTAAGGCAGAAGTACCCCTCACAAGGATCTAAAGCACGGCTCTAGTGCCATTTTAACGACCGCATGTTTACGAAATCAACCAGATTATGCAATGAATAGCTGCGTTTCTAACCATTCAAATCACAGAGGGACAACATGCAGTATTAAGCTTTGTAAAATGTATAGTGATGCCAGGAGAGTGTTTCTGTAATGCGTTCATCTCGCTAAGAATGGGATTTGGCAATGCCAAAAATGGAATTTTTACAATACAGGGTGAAATGATCAGATCATCGGATTTGTGTATCTAATCTCAGGATCGTTTAAAGGCAGAGATTAGGCACACACAGCAACATAATTACGACCCCTGCATAGTTGTGAGGGATTAAAATCTGCTGCCCCCCACTCCCCACCCCACTAATGATGATATTTAACATGCCTCCGGAATGCACCCCCACCACCCTTTTGCATTTTAAGCAATTAATATTCTAAAAGCCTAATTATGTAATCATGTATTCAACGGAATAGGCTGCATGGTGGTACAGGAATAAAGTGTTCTCCATAAAATAGCCTTATGTGCACATTAAAGCAATTTAAAACTAATCCATCAACACAGACTACACATTATACAAACTCACTTTTTATGGGATGTATTGGTTTCAAAGAAGCATATTCTGCAAGTAAAATGACCAAATGAGTTTATAAAGCGTCCAAATAAACCCTTTGTAGTAATGGGGAATTCAGTTACCACCCCTTAACCAGCTACATTTTTTTTGTATCTAGAGTTTTAAGGTTTTTTAAAGAGTCTGCTGCAGCATCCTCTCCCTCTGTCCTGCCTCCTGTCCCCCTGCTCTCACTTCCAGAGCGGGGACTTTCGCTTTGAAACACTGCATCAGAGCCCCACCTACAGGCCAAATAGTCTTTACAACCAGACAGCCGAATGCAAACCACAGAAATACACCTGCACACTCCTCTGTCAACCGTATTTCACTGACGTTTTGTAATTTTGAGACCAATTTCACCACAAAGACGTGTTTCCACACTAGTGCTGCTGTATTGTTTAGTCACACCACATCCACACAGCTTTTTATGCATATGGATAATAATCCTATGGTGCATTCAAGTACACCACGTAGACTAAATTATCTCGTTTGGAAATGAATGCATTCAAATTAGTAATTGTTAAAGGTACATTCTTCTTCAAAGAAATAGCACATTTGACCATTTTCAAGTGATTTTCTTGTTTTATCTTTTATTTTTTGTTTGTTTTGTTTTTAATATTAACATGCAGACCAAACATCTAATCAGAGCGATATTGTAAAATTAAAAACACATTGCAATCACAAAATCTTCAAAACACTTTTGACTGGTTGCTGATAAAAGTCTGATAGCTACTTTAACATTTTTATTGAATACCATCACCTTGCACACAATTTTATTCCACTTATTGACATTCTTCTGTGAAGATTTAAAAGGCAACACATCCTCAGAAAAACCATTAAACAATATTATTGGGTAAAATTTCCTTTACAGTAAGAACTGGGTTTTACATGTTGCTTACAATGAAAATAAGAGGGTAATAATGTCTTAACTTCATTTTTTTTAAGGTCATAGCATATGAAAAGCAGTTGTACGGAAGAGGATTAGGGCCAAAAAAAAAAAAAAAAAGAATTCTGACTTTAAAGTATTTATTTTTATTTATTTTTTTTCGGTGGCCCTAATCCTCTTTCGTACAGTCGTGACAGAACAATACAATGAAAATATTTAAAACCAACATAGGGCATTAAAATCACTTCATAATGATCAAGAAGGAACAAGAATGTTGTGCTAATTTCCCATTTCAACATTTATAAAACCATTTTATGCATATTGTACGACTTGACCCTTCCGTCTGAAACAACTGTTTTGTTGTTGTTGTTGTTGTTGTTGTGTTTTGCCTACCCAATTTTAACAACATTTCACAAACAACAACACAAACAAAGGCCACCATAACACAATAAAGCAACTTGTGTCAGTTTAAATGACGTGGAACTGCTAGCCAAACATTTGGAAAAAAAATAATAATAATACGTTACTTAAATGCAGCTTTTGATTTTGTCCAGTGAGTATCAAAGACACAACGAAGAAAAGTTTTGAGTTATATTACACGGACCTTAAAACAACGAGCTTACCTATGATTAGGTTAACCATGTAAAAGCTTCGGGACTGATATTGGAATAATATGCAAGCGAACAGTAGGGGGAAGAGAAAGAACCATTAAAAAACTCTCTTACCTCGAACGTTTTCCACATCCAACTTTCATATAAATTAATCCAGTCGTTCCAAAACATTTTACAGTTTTATAAAACTCAAATGTATATCAAAACTTCCGGAAGCCGGCTCTTCGTACAGTGTAAACACGCAGAGTTCTAATTAACAATCAAATCCACCTGCGTATTTTCTGATCCTCCTCGCACGGGGCTTTCTGTTGACCTCAAAGCAGAACATTTTTAGATTATTTTAAACCCGTAAAAACTAGCACTCAAATGTACTGAAAGGAAACTTTACAAAACAGTCTTCAATAGCAAAGAAAGAAAAAATAATAATAAAAAATAAATCTCAATATTTTTGCAGCAATTGGTTTTGCATTGCTGCTGTATTAGGTAATGAAAGAAAGATTGTTGGCACATTTTGTTTTATTTCAAAATAAAATGTGCACATCGTAATTAAAATGAGATCTGGAGGATAGGCTATTAATGGACCTATAATATGAATGAATGGAGTGATCATTTTGGGATTTGAAAATAAACTCAATAGATGCTTTTTAATATATATATATATATTTGCTTTCCATATTTCAGTCACTAAAAAGCCAGGTTCCAGATTCCTAATAGGTTTTAAATACTACAACTGATATTTGTCAGGCCTACACCAGACAACAAACATGTATTATCATGCCGTGTGGTATTGAATAAGTGACTACATACATTTGACCAAAAAACGTTATTTCGGGATCTTGCACCAAGTACATGAGCTTAATTTCAAAGTCTATAATACTTAGACATGTAAAATCTGCATTTGGTTATCCAGTGAAAATTCCAAACCTTTCCACATTTTCCAGATTGCATTGGAATTGTGTTTATTGCTGAGTTTTACCGAACCTGTGCTAACTCTTTTAATTTATTGTATGCTTAAATTAAATCGTTGTAGAGTGTCTTAATATTGGGATCTAGCCTACTTAAAGGAAGCTGAATACATCTAAGTCCTCTGGTTCAAAGAAAAATGTGTTAACGGTAGATTTTGGGGCAAACCCAAAAAAAACAAAGCAATGTACCTAACATTATTTTTGTGTACTTATCTGCTTACAAAAAGTAAACAAATACATGAAAACATCTACAAAATATACTTTTATACATTTATTGTCACCACCACAGAATTGACCTCTTCTTCAGTTGATTAATCTGCAAAAGTTGCTTTGGTCTTTAACCAACCATTGATTTAAACATAGGTCAGGTCTATGTTTATTTATTACTGTCTGGTCTCTGTGTCCAATTCTAAGGGCATCTACTGGTGTCATCTGAAGGACAAAACGTGTAGATAAACTAGCAAAGCTATTGGGTTCATTAACTTACTCAATAAACGGAACTGAGCTAAGTCAACAGTCTGTGGTTGTCAATTATCAGATAAGTTTCAAAGCAAAACAAATCAATGGCTCTGCAATCTACAGCAACAATAGTCATTTCATAAAAGGTCAGAAATGTGGGACCTAAATCATCTTGTTCATGTTTAGATCAAACATCCTTGGATTAAATTAAAATAAGAATTAGTTTTCATTATAAGAACAGGATCATATCTGTGCTCTGCATGATCATAAATTAATCATATGAAAGGACACAGGAGCCTTAAAAAAAACCTAAACACAAGATTTTTTTAAACCTAATTCATTTACTTATTCATTGACCATTAAACCCAATTTTCTTTAAGACCTACATCAGCTGTGGTACTTCTTGTAGTTTTCATGCTTATTTAACTTTTTCCTTTTTCTTTTTAAATTAAAATCTAAAAATTGTTGCATGTGTCTGGTCAATCCACTTTACGCTGGTATTTGTTTGTTTGATTGATTGATTGATTGATTGATTGATTGATTGATTGATTGATTGATTGATTGATTGATTGATTGATTGATTGAT
>CAEFZY010070902.1:0-12391 GCA_903066815.1 Brachyrhaphis roseni
AACCAAAATGTAAACAAATTATACTCTATAGTCGCATATATTAAATATATAGTAATTCTTATCAAAGTGTCTTGAATAGGAATCAAATAAACACAAAAATTTATTTTTGATCATATTTTATATTTCTTATTTCAAAGTGCACTTAACATGTCCACTTCAAAAATACACCTGAACAGTGGCATCAATACGTCTGGAAATTGTTATCTGAGAGAGGAACTTTTGCTATTTCTTTAACCACTGCATCATTCATGCATCACTAATTCTCTTGTTTTAACGTACAATGCTATGTACCTACTGCCATCTAGTGATAAGGAAATTACATGATTATGCCACTAGTCATTACTACAACATAGACACTCGAAAATGGCATATTATTTGCAGATGATTAATTTGTTTTCAAAAAATCTTTTTAGACCAATTAGGTGAAATTGGATAATTTCCACGGCACACCTGAGGATCACCCATGGCACAGTGATTGAAAAACACTGCTCTAGAGTACTCATCTCTCCAGTAGCAACATGCTTTGCCTCTACACCTGATGCTTTGCATTGCATTTTGCACTCCATCCCAGAACTAATGTCTCATGAGATTAAGAGTTTTTGATGCACTCGATGTCTCTCAAAGTCCTCTAACCAGAATGAGTTGGTGATGTATCTTATTGTATCAGTGGAATTCACTGAGCTTCTGAGAGCAACCCATTATTTCCCAGATGTTTATAGGAAGTAGTCAGCATATCATGGTACTGAGTTGTATACACTTGTGGCCATGGAAGTGACTGAAACTCTTGAATTTAATGATTTGGATGGACCAACATTGGTGCAACACATCACATCCAACACCCAAGAAAATGACTGGTAAAGACATGTAAGAATCCAGGAAATAATTCCATGTTTTGTTTCAGTAGTCTAATGGCACTAGAAACGTTGGGGAAAATCCAATCAAAAAGCAGAAAAACGTCTCATTGTTTTTGACCAAATGACCCGTGCCACAATTGGCAGTAGCATTGCTGCTGTTAACACTTTTCACAGCCTTCTTTTGGCAGTAGGACAGCACTTAGTCTTTGACATTTCAGGAGGTTTGAACAGAGAAGGAGATTGTTGACCGTTTGGCACAATCTGTCCAGATTGTCTAAAACTTTGACTCCTTTCACCTGCTCTCTTTTCTCAGCTCAACCCAAACATTTTCTATAAACTTTAGGTTGGCCATAGAAAACTGTTGGGCTTTGGGAATATTAAATGCCTAGACACACTTCTACTTGCTGGCATTTGTAAAACAAGAGCAGAGATAAGGAAGACTGTTAGATTCTGTGGCTGTGCTAAGGCAGTTTCCACCATCTGTATCAACTCATATCACGGTATATTTGGTATTTGATCTATTACAATAGGCAGGTAGAAGCACTTTTAGAGATATTTGGAGTCTCAACTATCAGACTGGCCATGACATGTCACAATGCGTTTTTCATACTAGAAATATAATGCAGCTTCTGGCTTAAAACGAAGAAAGTCGCCTAGTGATTCTCCCACAGTATGTTAAAGGGTATCAATCTGTTAATAGTCTGAAATAAAATTTCACTTAAATTAAAAAAGTAAGCAAAAACACCTTGGTTTAATTAAAGCTTTTCACCTTTTGTAAGTGAAGGCATGCTTCTAAATGCACACGCGCTCACTTGATGACATGTTTCCACTTTAGTTCATCTCCGGGATCTGTACAGAGTTTTCTTACCACAGTATTTGGTTTGGGTGGGGTGAAGATGAAGCTGTGCTCACAGAATGTACTTTCACTATGATCACACCGTCAACGCCCAGCCAACGTCTGACAGCGTCACCGCATCCTGGGTGGTCAACAAAAAATTATTTGCATAGCTTACAATTTAAAGGAATTCCTTTGTGTGCAAATGGGACAAAAGAGAAAATTTCTTGGCATTTTCATTTTCTAGCAAAGAAAAATATCCGGTCAGACTTTCCCCATGATTCATCCAGCAGTCTGATCCAGATCATCTGATTTATACGGCTGACTGACCTTTGTTTCTCTTTATTTTATATTATCTTTTTTTTTCCCCCACTGGACATGAAAACCAAAACATAATAAAAATGCGTTGACCCTTTTTTGTTTCTTTTCCTCCTGCAGCCTACGTTCCAGATTCCCTCACGACGACATCGGAACCAACCCGGGCTTCGTCCTCAGCCCCGTCATCGCCCAGAGAGAGAGCGGACCAGACAATAACTGCTCTGTCAAAGTTTCCATTGAAATCCCTGAATCTCAGCAGCCTGTGACTTTCACCTGTGATGGTAAGCATCTGAGAAGTGACTGAAAAAAACAAAAACAACAAAAAATATTTACAGATTTTGAATAGGGGAGGTAGGAGTTGCGCTGTTCACACTTACAGCAGATATTGAGATGTGGCACGGGGTATATGCCAATTTTTATGTAATGGACATTCTTAAAGAAACAAAACAGATGTTTTTTTCTCTTACATTTTATAGGGACAGTATTAAAAAAATCAACAGTTTTGAGCTTTACATAACATCATGTTATGATATTATTCCCTCACGGAAAACATACCTGGAGTGTCTCCTTGATTATTTCATGTGTTTGAGAAATCCTCTAATCTCCCATGGCAACCATTCATCTGCGCAAAACGCCTGATTTAATCTAGCCTTGCCTCCTCCTTCCTGCAGTTTCCGACCCTCTGCCCGACTTCTCAATGAAACGCTGGTACAAATGTTGTTAAAGGGTTAATAGATGAGCCATGTTGTGATGACTTCCTGAAGGCGGACTTTCAGAAAGAGCAGCAGTTTTCAAAGAGACAGAGGCCCAATTTTGAGGCGTCAAATTAGGAAGTCAAATTTCTCTTAAGTCATATTTGACACATACAGCATTTTTATAAGAACTGAAGGTAACATAATTACTTGATTGTGCTATAAAATCGCACTGTGTTTCTGGAAAATGCTTAAAACTTTCCCTTAAAAGGTAAAAATATCTGGCCTTGAGATAATTAATGCCAACATTTACTTAAAAAATCAATACAGCCTACATATTATTTCATACATTTATCAATTTTCCAGCATGACTCTATATAATATTAATACCAATAATATATATTTTATATATATATATATGCATATATATATAATATATATATATATATATATATATTTTTAATATTACAAATACCGATCTGGAAAGCATGACATACAAGTTAGTCAGCCCTGCTCTGATACCCCAAAATAAAATCCACTTTGATAGAGGTCCTCCAGTGAGTGGAGTTCAGATTTTTATCTTAAAAGACCTCCAGAACTGAAAACGGTATATCCTGTTTCTTCACATTAATGCCCAGCTGCTGCTTGTCCTTGTAATGTGTCAAATTGTACAAAAATTCAAAGATGCAGGATGTTCACTAGTACATTTTTATATATACATCTCATAAATTTTTGTATCTTACAACACTGCAAAAAGACGTTGCGATTTTCCTGTGTGATTGATACATGACTTATTTACCCTTTGCAGCTACGTCACCTAGTCACTTTGAGGCGCCATGGCAACCGTCAGAAGTGACATTGAGAACGTTGAACGGACCGCGATTGTTTTCCCAAGTTGTTTTCACCAAAACAGCCACGGCTTCTAATTGTTCAAGTCGAGCTAATTTGTCCGTACAAGTAGCACATCTTGTTGGGACACAAAAGTTGAAACTAGCTAGTTTAGAAACATATGCATACTTTCTGACTTCTGACGTGTTTGTTGATTGGCTCAAATCTCTGACTTTGCCTAAATTCACACCACAATGTCTTAATCAGCGTTTTCAAAGTTCAAACATATAAAAGTCTCGATGCTAACCAGTTTTCTTCGTAAATGCTAGGCTACATGATGGTGTGGCATTTTCTCCATGGTTGCTAATGATTAGACACGTGCCTTGTCCCTGCATCTTACTAAGCTTACTTACTTGAAAAGTATATGAACGTTAATTTTCTTGTATAAAGTGTTCACTGCACAGAGGGTTGCCAGTCCTTGGGATTGACGGCTGCTGTCCATTGGCGACATCTTTCCTCATTAAAAGGCTTACTAGAAAAGGACAAGTTTGGTTTGCATCCTTGTCTGTTTGTGAAGCTAATTGAACTCCATTGCTTTCTGAAGATCGTGACGCCAGTTACAGATGGGTCTGTATCTCTTAGCCTGTTTATTGCTTAAGTATCTCTTTGTGTTCCTCCACTTGTTTTGCAGAAAACATGCAGGTATTTACGATATGAAGAAAATTTCCAACTTATGCAAGCATTCCTAGCATTAAAAAGCTTTCTAATTCTGACATTCAGTATCTGAATAAGCCAGCTACAACTCATAGGAACAGTATTTACTGCATTCCTCAGTCAACACCTGAATCATACCTTCCAGGATTCCAGTCGTCTCTCTGGGTTTACCTCTTTTCTCCTGTTAATATCATTGCCTCAGTCACGTTCTAGGCAAATTTCCCTCTGTCCCGTCATGATATCCACTTCCTGACTTCCCTGTTTTTTTTGTTTTTGTTTTTTCTCTGTCAGCAGTGTGTTGACCCACATAGTTGATGTTTGGATTCCTTTGATAGGACAAAAAAATCTTTTTTTAGAAGCAATGGGCTTCAGTTTTGGGTTTAATAGAAGGAGCTGAACGTTATCCAACAAAGGTTGTTGATTCTGTCACAATGGCCAACCTTTTTCTTACCGTTTCTTTTGTATTTCTTGTTTCACCGTCTTTTTAACTACTGCAGCTGTTTCCTTCTCTGTTTGAAATTGTAGTAATATTTCAAACACCTATCAGACTCCCATTTCTCTAAATATAAACAGATGTTGATGCTTATTCACACTAAGATATTAAGTTACTGGTTAAGAACAAATTAGGTCTGGTAACTAAAGATATTTGTGGGTTTTTTGCTGTTTTTTTAAGAAGTCTGGCAGAAAAGATTGGGGAGCAAATCTTCTTCGGTTGGAAAGTAAAACGCTGCTGCCTTCTGAGGATTCTTTACATATTGTGGCTACAGAGTGAAGAAGAAAGAAGAAAGCGTGGCAATAAAACGAAGAAGAATGTAGAGCGAGGAGAAGTTGGGAAATTCGGGAGACATGAGTTTCTGACAGTAAAGCTAAGGAAAGATTTGTGGGAAGTTTGGGGAAGCTGCACATAAAAACAATTGACTGCATGAAGTGAATTCATAGAGAAGACAAAACAATGTTTGGAATAGGACACAACTATCATGTTTCCTCTAAGTTCTTGAGATAAAAACAGGAAAGACCGACTGGTAATTTTTTCTAGGAAATGTCTGGGCTACAAAACAAAGCTTGATGTTTTAAGGGGGAAAAAATTATTTATTTCAAAGTCGGGAGTTTTGTCTGATATGTAATATTTAAATGCTTTGTGCATTATTATAAAAAAACACTTTATGGAGTTATTCATCATCTGATTAAAATACCTTAGGAGGTTCTATATTTATATTTACTCACATATCAGGGGTGATCTTAATAGAAGACAGGTTATGGGCAGCATCATGGTACTGATTTATGAATGAATAAAACATGTGGATATGCTTTTGGGGGGGAAAAAAAGTAGTTTTACTAACTCATACTTCAAAAGTAACAAATTATGAAGTAGTGCTACTCATACTCGATTAGGATTTCTGGAGACTCTACTCCGGGTGAGTGACTTTAAAGAATGAAAAACGTGTTTTAACTAAAATACATGAGACAAACATGCAGTTCATGTTAAAGTGAGTCTTCTTGTGCGTACGTAAGCTTTACTGTTTTGTTATGCCATTTGTAGGACAGAAAGACACAGGACTGTTTTTTCTTTCTGTTCTGGGATCCCTCTGCCATCTTTATTTTTGTATCAACTGCCCCTGCTTAAGAATTACCAGTTGCGTAGCCCTTTGCTACACGGTGGCCATACTGCAACACACAAAAAAAAGATCTGATATTATATTCTGGAGTAATTCCTTGTACGGAAGCTTTTTACTTCTACTTGAATAAAAATATGTTCACGTACTGACACTCTTACTCACTTACAACTTTGAGGTACTCCAAGTTAGAGGTTGACAGCACAAGTTGTGAAATTGCTCTTGTATGAAACATAAGTATGCGGGACACAAAGCTTCTTTCTGCCATGTGAATTTGCTCAGAATGTAATTAAGACTTAAATGAAGCTTAAATCATATCTTATATGAAATATTGCAAAACCTGTGTATTCATACTTTAGGAGTGACGCACCCCCAATCAGGAATCATACCTGAAACTCTTGTACTTTCTGTCTATATTTGCTATTGGTTATTGTGGTCCTTTAGTTCAGGTCGGCCTCCATCTGTCTGTACATCTGTATTTGGGTGTAGGAGCTGCTCCAGAAGGAGAAATCTTTGTTTGCTTTGTGTCACAGTGGAATTACTGCCATTCCTTTTCACGTCTTTACAATGTTTGCCTTGTAGATTTACAAAGTGCCGAGTGACTTCTGGCTTCACTCGCCCTCTCATTAGCTGCCTCATGAAACTGGATCTGAACTCCGTCAAGCCAGTTATTTCATTGGTTATTAAACAGCTACTGTGGTAGATTTATTCCACATCCTGTGGAATAAATTACTCCTGATTTAGCCAATGTATTGTTTTTTTTTGTTTGTTTGTTTGTTTTCATCTATGTTAAAATGTTTGTTCCTTTGTGACTCAGCCAGCGCCGTTCCCTAGCTCCCATGTGTGAAAAATTAACACAATGAGAGACAGGAAATTTCTCGCTAAATCACAAAAACACTCCTCTGTGAACTCTAGCAGAGTCAGGCACGGCCTTATGTTGCAGGAGCGGTGTTGGCAGCACCATTCCTCTGAAGGGTGGTGTTCTGTTGTTGCTGGAGTCGGAGGTGGTCTCCGCTGCTCGTCGATGCCGAGTCCAGAGCCGAAATGCTTCCATCTCTCTCTCTCTCTCTCTCTGCCGTGTTTGTGTGTACTGCATGTTTGACGAAGTGGATTAGCAGCAGAATAATCTGCAAGTGTGTCGGGTTACACTGCTGCTCCCAGGATGGTCACTGACCTCTCATCTCTCCCAGTCAGTGTGATTACAGGCGTTTTGGTGAAATGTCTATTTAATACAGATCCTAGTTGTTTTTAATTGAAAGTACTTGTCCAATAAAACCTGATTTGAAATTCAAAACTGGGAGAGGTGGTTGAGGATGCACTGATCCACTTTTTTTACTGCTGATACCGATATCTGAGGTTTAACTTCAGATGTTTTTCTGATACAGAAAAACTGCCAACACTTATTTGTTTTAAGAAAAGCAAATAAGCAAACAGACATAAATGTACTGAATTACAAATTAATTTGATAACTCTTCAACAGTACAGAACACCTACATACACCAATAGCTTCACAAGCTACGTCACATGTAAAAAAACAACAAAACTTTAATTTGTTCAGTCGGTGCATTTAGGACTATATTAGCCAATGTAAAATCAATCATAAACTGACAAAAACAGTAGGGTGACTACCTTGGTCAAAAATAAATTGTCTTCCAAATTCTAAATATAATGCGAAATAAATGATAAAACATGACATCCCTCAGCGCACAAATCCTAGAATTAAACTGATTTGTCTGTTTCAGTTTCTCTATTTATTTTCAGTAGCTGTTTTACTCTTAATTGCACTGACTAAACAAATTAAAGTTATTTTTACATGTTTGACCAAATTTGTGAGGCTATTAGTGTATTTAAGTGTGCTGAACTGGTGCAGAGTTAGCAAATAAATGTGTAAATCAGTACATTTTTGTCTCTGTTTAAAAACAAAAACAAAAGAAAGACTTAAAGTATATTTAAGTCAACTCATGTTGTTTTTCTGCACCGGATCGGTATCAGCTGATACCAAACCTCAGATATTGGTATCGTAAGTGAAAAAAGTGTATCGGTGCATTCCTAAAACGTGGTTGTACCTTTTTGCTGACGTAACCAGAGCTTCTTAATACCCTCTAAAAGACATTTTAGACTGTATTAAACAAGCTTCAACAAATATGTATCCCGCTATATCAGCCAATCTTAAAATTAACGGGTGATATTTATTGCGGTTCAAACTGTCCTTTGCAGTCTGTCCTTATCTGAATTCCTGTTTTCCCTCTGCAGTGAGTTCTCCAGTGGAGCTGCTGATCAGTCAGACTCTCTGCTGGGTTCACGATGACCTGGATCAGGTGGACTTCTCCAGCTATTTGCTCAAAGTGTGTGGTCGGGAGGAAGTGCTGCAGAAGTGAGTATTTCCAAAACCGTAACGAGTCCGGCAGCCCAAGAAAGCTCTCTCCTCCCATGGAGATTTAAGGAACTTTTGTTTGTTTTTCTTATGTCCGTCTTTCTCTTACTGTGTCGCTCTTATCTCAGCATCCCCCCACGTCCTACACAAATAGGAATGGTGGATGTTTTTATATTTCTTCTTTTAACCTCCTCCAACGCTTAAAATATGAGATTCATGGGAACTGCTGCTCTTCTTACCAGCACTTATAGACCACAGTCCACTAAACTATGTTCAAAGTTGAATGCTACAAACATTACATTAATACTATTAGCAACAATTATCACAAAACCTTAAAGAAGACTTACAAATAAGACGTTTCAAGTTTCTTCAACCATTTTCAGCTACTTAATTATCATTATTTAAATGACAATCATTATAACACCAACCCTCTCAACACTGTTTTGGTCTTTGCACTTTATATAGACTTCTGAGTAAATAATGTAGTGAGTAGGAGTGCAGTCTAGCTCATGAGATGAGACAATAAACAATGTTCGGTTCGTGGAGATGAGACGAGGAGAGTTTAACTATATTTGTTGGTAAAGCACGGATTCTGTTTTATGGTTGTCTATAATAGTGTTAAGATTTCTCTATAGGAATTTGTTTTCAATGTATAACAGTGATTCTCAAACTGTTTCCAACACTTATCTCCTCAGTAGAGTCTTGACAGACTTTTTTAAAATCGTAGTAAAACAGAACCTTGGACTTCGTCAGGTGGTTTTTGTCATTAAAAACCAACATAAAAAAATCCTTTCTATTGGAAATGCAACTTAGGTTTATGGATAGGGTCCATGTTTCCTCTGAAGTTGAACATTTTCAAATTTGGAAATATTAAGCAAAAGCTCCCTAGAAGTTAACATTCAAAGTAGGAAAGTTTGTGGTTTCTCACCTCAAAATCCAAAATGTTCGTCTTGCATGTAAAGCTTAGTCTGGCAACCTGTACCTTATGTTTCTGACACAAACACGCAGTACTGTACAGTCTCTTTTTGATGTACATGTGTTTGAAAGTGCAACGTGAAAAGCAACCAGACACATCGTTAATCTAAGCTTTTTAGTTAAAGCAGTTAGTCTGGACACAGATCATATCAGCCAGCTTGTTTGGTTTTCAAACTGGGAACAGGAAAACACTTGAAGTTACATTTAATGTGGTTTCTAGATCAGAATTCCTGAGCTCATACTGGGAGTTCCCAACATGTCCTCCAATGCCCTCATAAAGGAAAGACCGGTGTGCTTTAACAAATAATCTGTTTAGCTTTTAATAATTACAATCAAAACTTTTTGTATATTTTTTGAGAACTGCTGATAGCAGCATAAGACCTCTCTATATGTTGCAGTTTCCCTGCCTGTCGAATTCTAATGGTGACCTAATGCCAAATAGGGTTTAAAATTCTCACATTTTGTTTTTAAAAAAGTTGTTCGAATCTCAAAGTCATTGATCAGCCAAAAAATGATCAAGTTCTGGTATCTTACAGCTGACACAACGCAAATTGGAGTTGCGAAAATAAACATGCCTAACGGAAACTCTGCAATTCCGATAAAACATTTTCACGTTTTTTGATAAAACGTTTTTGCGCTAGGAGGATGAGGTGGCCTTTCTGCCATATCAAAATTAGTGTATTTTTCAAGACTGCAATAGACACACTTTTTTTCTTTTACATTACACAAGTCACGTGATTAACAACCGGATTTACTACTGGTAGAAATGGTGAAGAAGACAGGAAGCTGTTGGAGGATGATTACATGGCACGTTGTTTGGTGACTTATCACGTGAACAAACTTATTCACGTATGATGATAATTACATTTCATACTTAATCAAAACACCGCAATTGTGAAATTGTTTTTTTTTTGTTTGTTTGTGTGTTTGTTTTACATTAGTGGAACTTTGTCAAAGTTTTGCACACATTTGTATGGAAACCCAACAGGGCTACTCGGAGTGTACTCAGGACATACTTCATTTCTTAACTTTTTGAAAGTGAAGTTCAAAGGGAAACTATATTCTGGTTCGGATTATTTTTTCCATTGAAGTTGTAATTTAATTTATGTCCATAACAGTAAAATCTAATATTGAAGCTTTTCTACAGTTGAATCAAACGACGTCACAGTGGAGATGAGCCAATGTAACGTAGCTAACTCTGTTCCTCTTGTTAGTCAATCCATATTGTTACTTTGGTCTCTAAGATTGTGTTATCTCTAACACTGGGTATGTGCCACCCTGTGCAACAGTAAACACAGCCTAGGCAGCCATGAGTACATCCAGAACTGCCGGAAGTGGGAGAACGAGATCACCTTACAGCTGCTCTCTCACTCAACCATAAGGAGGGACCTGGCACGAAGTGTAAGTTACTCTTCACAAGTTAAGTAAGATAGTTACAAACCCGTCCCACTAATAAACTACCAATATACATTTAGGTGAAATTACAGTCCTAATTATATGTGATTTAATGTTTATTTTCTCTCACCGTAGGCAGAAGATGACGGTTCTCGACTCAACCTTGACAAATATCTCAGCCATATTGATAGGCCTTTTAGGGAGAATGTCACCCGGTAAGAGTCACTCCTTGGTTGGGAAGTAAATGTATAAAGCTGGTTAAAGTTAATCACCTTTGTCTTTTTGCAGACAAGGTCTTGCTGACTATTTGGAGGGATACCACAATCAGGTCAACATCTGTTTAGAAAATGAGGTACATGTCGTCCCTATTTGAGTCTGAAGCGAAAGGTGGGAAATTCAAACCTGTTTTGTCCCACAAAACGTTAAGAAACAAAATAGCAGGATTTTTCTTACTTATTGAATTCAGATCTAAAGTACTTTTATTTATGCCAAAGGGAAACTAAATACTGTGGTAACTAAGATCGTCCTGTTGAAAGCTGAGCAGAGAGACGTTGGAGTAGAGGATATCATTGGTAGTTTGAACTTCCTCCTTTGCTCTCTGCTATTTGAGTTCTGTTCTGTTAGTTTAGATATTATTTTAGCTTTCTAGTTGCTAATCAGTTTCTCCCAGTTGTAAAAGCGTCACCTTTTAGCAACGGTTTTGCATTATAACCATCTAAAATAAAAGAGTAAACATCCTTGGTTTTAGTCGCACAGCGTCTAAAACCAGAGAGAAAAATGGATAACCATAAATATTCATTTTTAGAACTTTATATTGTATAAAAACACCAGAACAGGAAGAAGTGAACATATATTTAGAACATATATTTTTTTAAAGTGAACCAGAATAAATCCTGCTGTTTTTTTTCTCCAAACTTGCTTGTTTTAAAGCTCCTTTTGAATCAGAACAGGAAACCAATTCAGACCTTCCTTTTTTTTGCTCCGTCTTTTGTGCCCAGAGTACCCAGTACAAGACCGTGGAGCGGATGGTGCAGACTGTGAAGAACCTGTGCTGCGCCCTGGACGAGGTGGAGACGCAGTCCGTCACGGAAGCCATCAAGAGACTCCGCCACTCTATCAATCTAGCCAGGACTCGCTCGCCCAAGGTGGGCTCCCCGTTGGCACATGCACTAACACATCTGGTGGTTGGTTGGTGTTGAGATGAGATCATGTCATTTTCTAAGACCAGCATGCATTGCTTTCTAGTTGGGGTCAACATCACCTGGTCAGTCATCAACTAGTAAGTTATATGCATACATACAGTCACACATAACCTTCATCTGCTTATCAGTCACAATCGTTCACTCCAGTAAAAATTAACATACCGTAATTTCCGGACTATAAGCCGCGACTTTTGTCACACGCTGTGAACCCTGCGGCTTATACAATGATGCGGCTTATTTATGAATTTTTCTAACGGCCGCCAGGGGCGCTGGAGCAGAAAAGGTAAGAGTGAGACAGGGGGAATATACAGTATGTGTCGAGGAAGACGCAAGTTTAATGTAACTTAACACGTCTCAGTGCTCAGGAGGAAGATTAAGAAGCTCTCAGTGTCCGATCTATTGAAAACGGCACTTTACACCGGGTGTTTGCAGGGATTTTCCAAGGTAACAATTAATAATTTACATCGATCCGAAACCCCAACAAGTAAACTGGAGAAAGGTTTTAAGATGTACTCCTCGTTATACATTCACAGATACGAAGGTGAGTTTTTACTTTCTTTAAACTTTGTGGCTAACATTAGCTTTAGCTTA
>CAEFZY010070904.1:0-28717 GCA_903066815.1 Brachyrhaphis roseni
TGGATGGATGGATGGATGGATGGATGGATGGATGGATGGATGGATGGATGGATGGATGGATGGATGGATGGATGGATATAAATTTTGAATAAATGAGCTGTAGGAAATTGTCTATTTTCAGCACAAAAACCAAACCAATCAGTTTCATTGTTTGTAAATTCACACCTTTAATTTAGTCAAAATTAAATATCTCTCTAAAATATTTCTGTCAGTTTTACATTTTTCTAAGCATTGCTCTTAACTCTTGTAATGAGTGTTTTACAGTGTATCTATACTGGATTGACACTTTTTATTTCTGCCAATATTAAGTTAGAAATTTGACTTTGTGAGAATTTGACGGCTGCTTTTGGCTTTTATGCTTCAAACCCATAAACCCACAAGTTGCTGCTTCCTAAACTTGGAAAAAACTCAATTCAATTCAAAAATACTTTATTCATCCAGATATCTTCAGTTGTTGAAGGTGATTCTGTAGGTGGGAAGGATCCAGCAGTAGCAGTCAGTGTTGCTGTGATTCTGAAACAGCCTCTGACTGAAGATTGTTGCTATATTACCGTCTCATTACTGCACTGCAGAAACACAAAATGACCAAGTACTGTTGTTGTAATTTCAGAGATTATCTTTCACAGTAATAGTAGGTGGTGTCATCTGCTAATCCACCTCGTTTGCTTTTGCCTCTCCTCTGCAGATCTTTGTCTAGAGATGTTGGAGTAGGGGATGTGATGGGATGTGATGCTTGGTCCATTAAGACAGTTTGAACTTCCTCTTGCTCTCTGCATCCATGCAGCCTCCCTTTAAACTCCTCTGAGAGGTTGTAAAAATTTTTTAAAAAGGAACAACACCATGTTGCTATGGTTACGCATTATAATAACCGTCTGAAAGTTAAAAAAAAAAAAGTAGGAAGAGAAATCCTTCCAGCTGCACAGCATCCAAAACCGGAGGATATAATTGTCAAATCATACAACAGAAAAAGCTGAACCAAAATCTAGAAAATAACGAACCAGAGCTAACTTAACGTCTCCAACATGCTGCCACCACGACGCGCCGATCTGGACTAAAGAACCAAACTGCTTCCTCCTTCTTAATGCATGTTAGCCGTAGTTTCTTGAAGCAGTCATTACGGATGACAGGGGTCAGCAGAGGTTGTCGCCTGAGCACTCCATCGACCGGCGGGTCGATAATGGACTCGTGTCTGTCCACGGTGACCCTTACAGTGATCTATATGAGCGGGGAAGCAATATCCAGCTGCGTGTTGGTGGGAGTTTGTGAGGAGATTAAAAGTCAGCAGATCGTGATCCATGTTGTGACCCGCTGGAGTTTCGGGAAAAGTGACTGAAAGTGCATCATCACATCAGAGGATAGACTTTAAATGACCGATGTTAGCTTAGAACTGTGGATGAATCGATCCACTTTTTGCTCTTTCGAAACCGATATCTGATGCTTGGTATTGGCCGACAACGATCCGATACAGAAAAACAGCTGAATCAACTTAAATCATTTTATTTTTTAAATATTGGGATCAATGCAGATATTAATATTGGATTGGTTCAACTCTATTTAAAAATCACAGCTTAGCACTAAACTACATTAAAGATCTGCTGTTGTCATAGCAACCTTCCAGACCTCTCAGATCTTCTGGTTCTGGTTCTGTTCTGCATCCAGAACCGAACCTGGGAAAGCAGCATTCAGCTTCTATGCACCACAAATCTGGAACAAACTTCCAGAAAACTGTAAAACAGCTGAAACACTGAGTTCCTTTAAATCAAAGCTGAAAACCCAGCAGGTTAGATTTGCTTTAGAGCCGTAATAATTAGATTATTGATCAACATATTTGTTGTTTTGATGGTTTTGATGATGAAAATGTAAAGTTTGTTGTTGGTTCCACAGTTGCTAACTGAACAGGGTTTCCCTCCAGTGTTTTATAAGCCTGGCGGGTCACCAGGCTTTACTCCCCCCGCCCCCCACCAGGCTGAGCACTGTCTGTTTATTAATTACATGCTTATTTAAACACCAGTATCAGTGATAGCAAAGACGACTCTTTGGTTGGAAGCACAATGGCGACATAGTTCAGCCAGCAGACTGCAGTCAGGTTGTTTACAGATGGAAACCACTTCCTGTCTGTTCCTGGGTTTTGGACGTTTTTCATTACGTTTTTCATGATTTTATGTTGTAAAGCGATTTGAACTGCCTTGTTGCTGAAATGTGTTTTACAAATAAATTCAATGGATTGATTGATGATGGAACGGTGTTAGTGAAGGTAAAGCCTTCAGCAGCGGCGGCGACTCCCCATCTCATCCACAGGGCTAAATAATTTATCTGCTCCCGCTCTACCTCGGTCCTTCACCGTCTCCCCTCCTCCTCCTCTCACACTCCTCTTAGCACTTGCTTCATTTGTTTGCTTTAAGGAGCTAAATCTTGTTTGCACGTATTAATAAGTCAAGGCGGATTATGCCCCCGCCCGCCGCCGCGGCCCCTCCAGCACCCCAGCCGTCTCTGCTTACACTGTTTGGCTCTGTTTGCTCTCCCTCCCCTCCTGAATGTGCCAGAGCTAGCGCGCTAAGCTAATTAGATTAATTCCGACGTCCTTAATGATCGCTCGCCATCCATTTTTAATGACCGGAGCATATCAAAGAATAGTAAAGCGTGTTACCCGCGGCCCCCTCCGGCTCCCCAGGGTGTCGCGGCTCAGTTGGGGGCCTGGCTGAGTGTTAGCGTGTTAGCATCTTGCCCATTATTTGAGGTCTCTCTCTCTATGTGTGTGCTTACATATGTGTCACAGGCTAAAAGGGAACATGTGTTCAGCTTGGCCTTTTATAGACCCTCTGACACACACACACACACACACACACGCATAGATAAAGCAAACAAAAACAAACAAATTAACAACAAGATAAATATTCACGTGATAAATTTTCACATTTATCACACTACCGCCACAAACTTAAGTGAGATTTTATGCAAAATTTTCTTCTTCAGGCTTTACGAATATTAACGGACCACCTAACTTGAAATTTCCCCCACAATAACGAAGCAGATCAATTTATACAACCTGACATAAAAATTTTAGCCTCTTTTCTCACTTGTTGTCCTTTTTGTTCATCCTGATAAGAAAGTCGTTGCTGTTTTGTAAATGTGATTGGCAACAACAAAACCATGAACTATTTGGGGCGTTTTGAGGTATTTACAGATTCTGAGCCTTCCAATAATAGAAAACACATGGAAATCAATACAGACGTGTTTTATGTGCATTGATAACATTTTAGAGCCATTTGTAATTTCAAAGATTGATAAAAAAAAATAGACTGCAGTTGCTTTGGCAGAAACATTTTCTCTCAGGCTCAAGAAAGCTTGATGTAAATAATTATTTTATTTTAAGCATTAAGATGCAGTTAGTCAGCACGATTTGTGTCATAATAATGTTCTAAAAACAGAAGTTCTGCAACTATATTCCTGCAGACATTAATTACTTTGATCATACATATAATCCTGCTGTTGTTTTATTTCAGTTTTTCTTTTCAGTGACCTGGTATTAAGCCACGTATCCATTATTATTTTTAAACACAGATCTTTGGTAATGTCAGTGTTTGCGTTGCACTTTGACCTCACATCACGTCAAATGAAAACAGTTGTTTACTTGCAGAACGTTTCCCTGATGTTGTTTACAACCGTAGCTCAACAGTTTCACCAGATGTTTGCTAATTGCTGCTGCCGCTAGTTTGTGGGAGCTGAGTGGGAAGAGGAGCGCTCTCCGTTAGACTGCAGCTTTAAAGTGGAGCTTTGTAAGAGCAAATGTTTAGGTTAGGTTGCCATGGAGATTAAATGATTTCTCAAACATGCATTAAAGAAGCAAAGCAACAATCCAGGTATGTTTTTGTTGAAGGAATCACATTAAAACATGTTGGAAAGCTGGAAAAAGTAGAATTTTTAAATGAATCCTATGCTGACATGCTCTGTTTCCACTGAAGAAGATTTACTCACCTCTGCATGCTGAATGCTAACAGCTGCTCCAAACAGTTTTCTGATTGATTGAAGTAGTTGTTTAACCGCAAATCAAAGCAACACTCCAGATATGTTGGAATAATATTATAACATGATGTAAAGAAAATCTAATTTATATAATAATTATGCTGTGAATTAATAGGAAACAGCTTCCTGTGTGACATAGTAGTGGCAGCATCATACTGTGGAGCTGTTTATATTCAGCAAAAATGTTCTAGAAATGAGTGGAAACAAATGGAGGGAAACCTGAGAGAAAATCTGAATGTGAATGAGAAATTGCTGAACCTTCCCCTTCCAGCAGGACAGAGTTTGTGTTAGAATGACCTAGTCAAAGCCCAGAATCCGAATAAGCTCTAGGAATTTTGCAGAAAAGAATGAAAAGTTACTAAAATTGCAACAAAAAGCAGGTTCACACCTCCATGTCTAGATGTGTGTGCAGAAATGACATAAAACCCCCAAAACACACTGAATGTTTAGATTGTATGAATACTTCACTCTTCTATATCATATCCAATTTTCCTCAAAATACATAATCAAGCATTAAATCATAGTTTACACCTTTCTCTCCCTGAGCAGCTGCACTCATCTCCCCTCTTTATGCATTTGAGATGTTGCTCATCTTTAATAGATAGATCCAAGCCTCCCCTCCTCTCTCTGTCTCTCTTCTCTGTAAAAGCTGCATAAATATTTGAGAGGGAAGCAGTTCAAAAGTGGGGGAAAGGGGCGTTTAGAGTCGCCGTTTGGAAACACAAACGTGAAACCAGAGCCCGCGAAGGGATGAAAGCGTCGGCGCGAGATGGCGAGGTAAGAGTCGGAAGTGAGGCCGTCCCAGTTTGGCTCTGGCAGGCTGAATAAACAGCTTCAACGTACAGAAACTCACACGGAGTAGATTTCCATAAAATATTAAAGGAGGTGTTTCCTGTAATTATAGCACTGTTTGCCTCTGCCTCAAAGCCTGATCTGTAATTAAACAGGATCACACACATATGCCAAAGAAAAGCACACACACACCTGCGTACACACACACACACACACACACACCCCCCCCTTGAGATTGCTGTAATTCATACTCTCCTTTAACACATGCTCAAATTTGTACCCACACACACTCAATGAACTCATTCACAGACAAGTGGCCCTGCACACTAAGACTTGAGCAAACACCTTTTTATCTAAAAAAATACAAATAAAACCAGGAGTCTATAAAATGCTTTTCCAGACACCCTGCTGTGATGTTATCTCCATAACTATCCATATATTGATCCATCTTCCCGCCTCTTTAATTCCCTCCTTTCCTTATCTAATCTGACTACGCCGCTAATGGCAGCCATTCCCAGCCATGAACAAGAGCCATAATGTGCTCTGGTAAGACGTTATGATGTGAAATGACCCCATTGATTGGCTCGCATCCCCACTGACAAAAGGGAGAGGTGGCGGCAGTCACTTATTGCTGTTAATGAGCTGTGGGATGGGCCCAGAGTGGCGCTCCGCACAAACACACGGCCCGGCCTGCGACGCTTTCTGCATAATCGTGGAGGCATCACTCCTACCTGTCTGCGGCCCGCCACGTTTTTGGCTCGTTAGCGGCGGGAGGCCCCGGCGACGAGCTTTTAATGGCCGCCGCTCGGCGTTGTCATGTCGCGTTTTCGATGGCTGTTGCATCTGTTTGTGCTCCTGCATCTGTTGTGTGCACCTGGTGTGTCTGCAGCGGGAGAAGCTGAAATTTACCGCCTGACTGATGAGTCAGGGTTTCTGAGGTAAAGGGGATCCATTGTGCAAAAATTCACATTTTGTACTTCCAGTCGGATGTCTGGTCGGAGTGGACGATGCGGACTTAGTTTTAGCTTAATGTTTTGCCATATAAAAGTGAGGATTATTTTTTCATAGCATCACAAACATAAATACTACTCTTCAGGACACCAGTCACATAAAGAAGTGCAAAACTGCACATAGTGACTGCATTTAATGATATTTTCAAATGTATTGATACTTGATGACACTCATTGATCAAATAGTTGAAAAAAAGATCCCAACAATAAGTACATTCTTAGTGTTTATCAAACACTAAAACTGTAATTTATGACAACGGCAAATCAAAGTCCACTTCTGCTTGTCAAAGATGTGTGGTTGTACAGTTGCACATCTGTTTGCAGCCATTTTTACTAAACGTTGAGTTGGGGGCGTGGCCAGCAGCAGAGCCTTAAAGCAGCTCCTTCTGGAAAGAGATCAAAATGGACTAAAATCTGATTATCTAAGAATGATTTTGTGCAAACAATGTGCTGAACATGTTGTGCATCGCCTCTAGACCCATCCTGGCATGTTGGGGGGAGTTTAATGGGTCACCTTTAAGCATGTAGAGGAGCAGGAGGCGTCTGATGAGGCCACAGGCATCGATCTGAAGGGATTTTATGAATCAGGAGAATCTGCTCCTTCTTGTCTGTGTTTGCATACGAACACAGCCGCCGCTTGTTTTCCGAGCTGGCAGCCCCTCCTGGGGATTATCCGTGGGACTCATCCAGCGTGCATGTGCGACACATGTTTTTTTATTCAATCTTCTTGTCTTTTTATCTTCCGCCACCACCATAACGCTTCCTGCTATTTTCTTCCCAGCTCGGTACAAACGAATAACAGATGTGAGAGGCTGGAACACGTTCCCCTCGCTCCGTTTCCCCCCCTCCTCGTCCTGCGCTGCGACTCGCCTGCGACAACCTCTGCTCTCTCCCTCGTCTCCTGTTTCCAGCTCGCTTCGCTCCCTGAAGCCTGCCCATCCCTCGTCTGCTATGTGGGGACAAGAAGCTGCTCCCACTCCCCACCCAGACACCCACAACCTCTGGTGCTAACCCTGGGTTTTGCTAAAACATTTGTAGACAACATATGATGATAAAAAAAAGTTAGCTGAATGATAAATTGTCCCAGAAGTCATAATAAACAATAATGTTGTTGTTTTGAGACCATTTTCAAATAATAAAATGCAAGAACACATTATCAAAGGTCAATAAACTTTAAATTCTAGTGAACCTTTAAACCTGGAACTGGAAGATGTTTTAATATCCAAAACAACAAATAAAATGAATTATGAAGTTTCTGTAAACAAAATCCAGTTTTTGGTAGAAAGCAAAAGAAAAATGCAAAAAATGATCATGCAAATGGAAATTATCCACCTTGTTTTAGTTTATCATGATTAATTTATTTCTTGTTGCAGCAGCTTTGTTCTATAGTTGAAACCACAACTGCTAAAGAAACTGAAAACTCCTTCCGAAGAGTCCAAATCGCCTCTCGTTAGATCCGTCTCCATACAACGGTCAATTTTTAAAATGTTGCACAAAAAGAAAGAAAGCAAAAAAAAAATAAAAATAAAAAAATGTGAATTAGGTGTGTTTTCATCTACTAACAGGAAAAGTGCGACCTCACCAGGTGAGGTGTGGATTTGGAAATCTCCGTGCCTCTGGTAAGGTTCAGATATTGTACTACCAATGTTATTCCTTTTCCACTTTAACACAAATCAAAAACCATCTTAAGCGAGCGTCAAAACTTTTTTCTGTGCAAATTTGAGGAAATAATTTCTAGTTTTGATGTTTCCTTCAACTTTTTCTGATGCGATTCTTCAAAGAATCCTGGATGGAAACAGTTATTGGTGAAAATCGCATCATTTTCCCACAGAGCTCTGTGTGAAGTGTTGTGTGATTGGGCCGAAGTTTGTTGTTTAATGCTTAAACACGCTCAAAGCAAAGCATTTCGCTTCAACTGCTCCGCTTCCACTATCCAATGTTTTAATCTGCCTGAATAGATTTATGAGGCACTGAAATGAACTACGTACATTTTTACAATTTTTACAAAATACCAAATGGTTAAAACCTCCTGGATTTAAATGTCTGCAGAAAAGTTTGCAGTTTTCTTCGCATACTGAAGCAGAGCATCAGAGTTTTAGAAATAGATTTTTCTGATGCTGCATAAACGATTTCAACAAATCTGATTCTCACAAAAACATCAGAATTTTGCGATACCTTTCTTACTTTGTATTTGTTACAAAAAAAATCCCAGTTAAATCCATAAAATTTTGTGATAAAGGTAGAAATCTTCACTGGGTATCAATACATTTCAAAGCACTGTAAAGTTCCCAGGACAGATTATTTTAGAAGATTAGTAATTAAAGCCTCACCTGTTAGATTTACTTATTAATTAGAGCCTCTGAAGAATACATCCGTGTCATATCGATGTGGCACGGTTAAAAAAGATGTATTTATGTAAGAGGATAAAGCGAGGTGTCTGGGAAGAGTCAATAATTTCATATGTAAGCCTGTGAAATAAATGACCTAATATCTGCAATGAGAAGGCTCATTTTAAAGCCGTAATCCCAGCTCTGATTCTTGGGAAGACAGGAGCAACAGGATCAATGAGGGTTTAGATCCTGGGAAATTAGCGTGTGCACACACACACACACTCCCCCCCACACACACACACACAGAGCTGCAGCTATCTTAGATCCATTTCCAGGAATAATTCAGTTATATTTGATCATACTGTGAACCTGCTAAGTTCTGCGACGTTTGGGACTTCTTACAAAAATTAGCAATCAGTTGCTGAACTAGATCCAAATCCCCCCATCCACCCGCACCCCAACAGAACCGGACCTCAGGCCTGCATAGTGGAAACACATGTTGAGGAAATGATTTCTAATTTTCTCCACACTTTGTGGATTCTCAAATTTATTTTCGGGTTGTCCAAGTTCAACGTAACCAGGACCAGAAGTTAATTCTTACAGCAGCGTTAAAGACAAAGGCTGTCGTGTTTTAACCAGAGAGCGGAGGCTTCCTCTGCACACACACACACACACACACACACACACCCCCACACACATTAGAGCCATTGTCACACTCACACATGAACAATTAAAATGTCATTACTTAGCTGGAACCGAGCAGCTCAACTAGACAGAGGAGACAAGGGGAAGAGAGAAAACGTGAGACCAGAATGGCACTTAACGCTTTCATTATCCAAATGAATGAAAATCACATCAATGAGTCGAGACAAAGCAGCACTGTACATCTGTCTGGGAAGCCGCTAACAATTACTAATGAAGGCAGGAAAAAAACGGAGAAACATCAGAGCCGACTAAAGGTTTTGATCGGGTTTGGAGGAGCGGTGCCAGATGAACTTTGCCCTCAGAGCGGAGTGAGGAGCCGGGCTGAGAGCTGATTAGTTGGAGGAAAACAGGAAATCCTCAGAAATTACACACTTTCTGCAGGAGTAGCATCTCTAGATGCAGCACCGACTCTAAAGCTACGCTAACACAGCAGGCCTCCCATTGTTTGCTGAAATTTGATTTATTATTTTTACAGAAAAATCTCTTTAGACTCATCGTCTCATTTACAAGAGACAGCAGCAACAAATGATATAAAAACAATAACAATACATTCATTTTTGCAGCGGTTGTAGGCCTGTCGCAGTAAATCAATTAATCACAAACTTTTCAGTGTCAACCAGCTTGATTTTGTTTACAGACTTAATAATTCATTTTATTTGTTGTTTTGTGCATTTAAAATGTCTTCCAGTTCCAGTGTTAAATGTTTAATAATGTCTTCTTGCATTAGTATTATATCATTACTATTATACTGCATGAAAATGGTTTTAACAACATTATTGTTTATCACAATAACTTCTGGGACAATTTATTGTCCAGGAAAATCAGTAGTTGTGACTGGATGGTCATTTATGCTCCAAATTAAACCCAAATGAAATGAACAGTTCATGTCCCCAAAGCGACTCGGATGTGCAGAAGAAGAACGTTGACGTCACACAGCAGCGCTTTGTTCACGGCAGTAATAATAATGGCCGCCGTCGTCTAGGTATCGAGTTTAAAGTAACAGGATTGTCACAAGATTACAACAAGATGAAGGAAGTCAGGAAAGAGAAAACAGAAGTAACTGCAGCCATGTTTAGTGGAGCAGTGACTGCAGCTTCTGAAGAGAAGTCTGGGTGTGTTACTTGTGTACGAAAAGGTTTAAAATGGCCAAAATAAATAACTAAATAACACTTAAAATAACTCAATATCTTAATCATTTTCAGCCATTGTTTACAATTTTCCCACGTTTGGCTTCTTCTGGTGCAGAATTATGACGCACGTCTCAGAAAAGTCAGATAATTAATCAAGTTTTTTTGTGTAGCATGTCAGCAGGAAACTGCTTTACATAATAAAAATAGAAAATTACAAAGTTATGCAAAGGTAAAAGGCAGACTCTTTGAAAACAATCAGCAAATCTGATTTAGTTCCACATTTTTTCCCCTCAAATATGTTTGAAGCCAAAAATGATTGAGGTCATTCTTTCAGGAACGGAGACGATATGAAAGTGGCGCACAGCTGATTTTTTGGGGTTGAAAGATTCCGATTTGAGTCACATTTGTGCAATAAAAAAGGGTCGCATTGGCCTGCTGTGTGAAGTCTGAGCACTGCTTAGCCGGGCCCGGTAATAAATGGAGAGCAGAGTGGTAGGGGGCATGTAGAGGACAATCATTAGAGCTGCACAGAAGGAGGCGGTGAGGAAAAGCTGCTGGGTGTTAGAAGGAGAGCACGGGAAGCTCGGTGGTCCCCGAGCATCTGGCACGGCGTCACAGGCAGCCACGGTCCCTGTCATTAATAGTGATGAAATCATTTAAGCCATCAAGACTAAACGAGCCAGTTAAGAGACACTCAGCGCCGCCGAGACGCTCTGCCTCTGCATGCTGCCGGCATCCACACACACACAGAGCAGAGAGAGACGGAGGAGCATCTCCATAAACATCCATGAGTTTTAACCCGTTCACACGGAGGAAACAGGACAATCCAGCCTGTAACTGAAGTGCAGTTATTTAGTGAGGCCCTTTGTTGCTAACCTTCTGGTTGGATCCTGCAGACGCCTGAGTCTTATTCTCTCCTCAGGTTTTCTCAACCAGTCCTGTATTTAAGCTCCGATTCGGATCTTTATCCCAGACGAAAACAGATTGATCATCAAAATCAGCTGAAGCTTCATAGTTCATGATGTCAGATCCTCTAGCAGGGTTCCCATTGCCTTTAATAGGAAAAACAGGCCCACAGCATCACAGACCCACTACCATACTCACTAGTGGACAGTGAAATAATGCTTAGCAGTTGCAGAAATTCTGATTCACACAGCAGGAAAATGTGAGCCAGATCCAACCTTTTCACTGCAGTCTGAATGGCACAAAGCGAAACAGGCCTTTCACCCTAAAAAATCTCATTTGTGCCTTTTCCTTATGTGGAACTAAATCGAAACAAATCCAAATGTTTCTAAAGCATTTAGAAACATTTGGATGTTTCTAAATGCTTTAGAAACATCCAACTGTCATTTTATCCGACTTTTACATCATTGGTGCGAGGCGTTTGACATTATTCTGCAAAAAAACAAAATCTTACCAAGTATTTCTGGTCTAATTTCTAGTGTAAAAATCTCAGTACACTTGAAATAATTAAATTAACTTTTCAGCAAAATATAGGAGCTTTTTAAAGTAAATGATTCCTTAATATTGCTGATAAATTACTAGGTCACCTGTCTGATTATTTTACTTATGACATTGGAAATGTAACAAGTGAAATTATCTGACAATGAAACTTGTTGTGTAACTTTAACATCGATCCATAGACAGTAAGCAGTTCACTGGTCGCTTTCGGGTCGTAAACCGTTCACACAGAAGTCTGATTGCGGTCGCAATTAATTAGCAGAATGAACGCCCATGCAAAAAATAAAATAAAATTAAATTTCAGCAATAAAACATCTGAACTAAGCATTAAAACCTGCTGCCTTAGTCTCATATAATCTAAGATTACTTTTCCAGTAACATTTATGCACATTTCAGTTCTGATATTTGGAGAGAAGAATCCATTTGTTTGGCATTTTTACATTTTCTTAACCTCTTTACCGTCCTGCTGAGTGTGGGTTATAAGATGAGTCCAGTTTTATTTTCTTCCAGCTTCATTTGTGTTAAACTTTTATGGGAAAGCTTAGCTGACTCACGAAGAGCAACAAATGTTTTCTTATTTTTCCCTTTTTGAAGAGTTGCTGAATCAGATTTTTACCTCTAGGAAACAGGAAGTCATGAACTTCTAGTTCAGTTTCTAAACAAGCAAAAAAATAAAACACCTGTACTTTACTTAAGCTGCGTTTTGTGCAGCGGTTCCCAGTTATTCTGGAGTAAAGCTGTTCTAAAATGCTGTGAAAACTTTTTAAAATGAATTTTGAATTGTTTCAAATCTCCGGTGCAAAATAAAACCCAGGTTTCAGATGTAATTTGTTGCATTGCAGGTTAAAAAAAGAAGATTGAGACAAAAGCTATGAAACCAAAACCAGATGAAGAGTAACTTCAGAAGTTAACATGCTAACAGTGTTCAAAACAATAATCTGACAATAATTTATCAATTCTGGTTTGGATTTGGAGGAATAACGTAACGCTTTAAATGCTTTCTTTTGCTGAAGATGTGTATTTTAGCTGGCAGAATGTAAAACTTCAGCAGCGTTGCTCCGAACGCTGAGCAAATCAAATGTTCCAGTCCGAACCACACAGGTTAATTATCTCTCCAGGCCTCTGTGCATTAAGCTCTCCACTCTGCGCGCATTACAGCAGCGAAAACATCTCACATACTGGTGGCCGCAGCCAGAGGAGCCAAACGTTGCTGGAATTAAGCAACAAACTGTTGTTTATCATTGGTGCGCCGCAATTTACAAGTGATGCACCATCATTAGAGCTGCAGCGAGCGGAGAGGCAAACCACTGGCTAAATCTGCCATGAAATACTAGACTGCTGCAATAAAAGCTGAGCATCTGCACTAAACTGGAACCAGATGAACCCTGTCAAGGATACACTGTGCTCTTTTCCCCTCCTTGTTTCCTACAAGGCTGTGGGTTGGGATGAATGTTGAGAAAAGTCCTTTTTTTTGGTAATTGCCTGCGTCGATGTGCATGCATTGTGCAGCAGTATTTTCCAGTCGCATGTGTGTTCCAGTGCATGCTTGTTGGTCTTCATGGGTATCGTGTTATGAGCTGCACAAGTACGGCGACCACAAAGGGAACCGGCTGCCAACAACAGCACAGCCTCTGGCGCGGAGCCACACCGCCCCGCGGCCTTGTCGGGAAGGGTTCACTCCTCCGCTGTCCGCTTGCTCCTCAGAAATCTGTCAAAAATCCTGAATATTCCAGCAGATTAAAGCCCGGCTTGACCCAAAGGCCGCGCTGCTAGCACCGAGCGCTGCGCTGATGCGGAGCAGAATATAGCGCAGATTTATAGGCTTCATTAGGAGTCAGATGAGAACATTATGGCGCTTATTGTGAATTAGGGCACGGGTTCTTTGCTGTGTTTGCCGCCGGGGCGAGGTTGTGATATCCCCTTACTTCCTCAAGGCCCTCACTCAGAGGGGACAAGCGGGCTTTTTTCCATCTCCGTCCCAGACAACTTCTTTCCACAATGTTGGCTTTTGCTTATATAACGATATTTGATCGGTGCAAGGCCAAGCTGGATGGCTCGTTACACTGTACAGATGTAGGACGGTGATTGGTTTATTAGCCTTATAAACATAACGATGTGCTGTGTTTGCTTTTTTGGCAAAGTGGAATGAAAGTGGCTGCAGGACGGTCAGGGTTTTCCTCGTTGCTATTCTCCAGGCGGCGCAGTCGGATGATGTGTTATGTTTGCAGTAATCCGTCTGAGCGAGTGTTAACGCTCAGAGCGTGTTCTCCGGTGCCGCGGCTAACTCTGCCCTCTGCCCGCCTCCTTTGTCTTGTCATCCTTTTCTCCAGCTTCCATCAGTGGCACTGCCGTTTATTGACAGGGCAGTACATTCTCTGCATATCTGGGGGATTAAGTTGCAAATTTAAGCAGTGGGAAAATCAATGGGTTCCTCTTTTAATTCATGAGAAAGGGCTGTCACTGTGGAGAAAAAACACTGGGAAGATGTGGCTGTTTGGATCACGTTCATCTAGGGAGAAGCTGAGGAAGAGGAGGAGGAGGAGGAGGAAGGTGAGGGCAGGCTTTAAATCTCTCCATCAAATGAGGGTGAGGCTGATGGTGGCTCCTGGGAAATAAAACATGTCCTTTGTTTCTAACTAATCAGACTGTTTTCACAGATTTCCTAATAATAATAAAAAATATTTTCTGTAATTCTATTCCTACCAAACAAATAAACACATTTATTTATTTATTCATAGCCTGTAAATAAAAACTTCTGTGTGTTTTGTGGGAGTTATGATATAAAGGTGCATAACACATAAATGAATGTGTGGTTTTGACTAGGCCGTTCTAACATTAATGCGCTCAAGCAGCTGTAGACACGTCTGCTAACTGGCTAATGCGCTAATAGCAGAGCTAATTTTTTTTTAATTTAATTTTTGCGTTTTTTTAAACTTTCAGTTGCATAAAGTTTGACATCTGTGTTGAAGTTTTAAGAAATCAGCTAATGCGCTAATAGCAGAGCAAATTTTTCGCTAACTTTGAAAACGTTTAGTACGTTTAGGCAAAGCTTAATTTTTTCCAAAAAATTTCTAAAGCCTATTTTAAATGTCTAGTTTTGCTAATTTTCAGTTTAATTAAATTTGACATCTCTGTTGAAGTTTTTATCAAGAAATCTTCAAATAGTTAGACAATTATATTCATGCTCTTATTTTGAAGTTTTGTTTGCGCAGCAGTTCCACTTCCTCTCCCACCCCCAATAACTTTATTTCAAACTAAAAACATACAGGAACAAAACAAAACACAGACATTAGAGAACAAAATATAGTCATTGAACAATATCTAAGCGCTTTATATAACATGTAAATTATATCAAAATCAAATTGGTTGTAATCTTTCAAGGGGGAGATATAATTGAAACTTAGCTCCTTAGCATTAGCTTCTGCTAATGGTGTAGCGCTGTACCATTAGCATTTTTATTTGCCTCGTTGCCCAGCGCTGTGTTTAAGCATTGTGATGTAATAATGTTTATCCTCCTGCTCTTTATGTTGCCGGTTGTTTTTTGAAAACTTCGGTTCTGAAAGGGGCTGTTCGTCTTTTTGCAGCCGCCATCTTAAACTCCTAAACCCCGCGCTTCTCTGTGTAACCATCAGGAAACTCACCAGACACTCAGAGTGTTTTATGACTCCTCTCCTCCAGGGGCGTTCATCCCCAGGTTGCACTGAGTTACTGTGGATTCCCTGCTGACTTCAGGGAGTTTGATTTTTTTTAATGAACAGCTCAATATCTAATTCATTAAAGTGGCTGTTTTATTTGATGCACTTTCTTTGCTCCAGCTGAACCCGGGGAGCAAGCCCTCGGGATGATAGATGTCCAGCTGCACACGCACAGAGCAAGCGCCTGGGAGTGTGTGCTGGCTTGTGGCCCCTCGGAGAGAGACCCCGGGGGTCTCCGGCTGATTGTGACTCCTCTCTGCAGGGGCTGAGATCAGGAGTTTTACTCTGTTTGACTGCTGAAAGACAGAAGCTGTAATTGGCCCTGCGCACACTTCCCTCTTCATCATTAGAGGCAGGCCAAAAGGCGAGCTTAACAATCGGTTTGGGGCTCAACGCCAGCATCCGTCTGACAGAGAAGAACAGCATGCAAGCCTTTAGTGTCCTTTAAAAAAATGTCGCCCATGGCTCCACTTTAACGCTGCATGTTCCCTCTGACCCTCTGCAGTTACAGGTTAGCCATACATGTGCATCACGTCATTGAAATACCAGTAATTATTGTTATTTTTCATGATTATGGCTAACTGCTAATAAAAAAATAAGTTTCCCGAGACATTAGAATGCTACATAGACCAATAAAAATTATTTTAGATTTAGAGAAATTGTTGACAGAGATTGCTAACTAGACAGTTGCCCAGCAGACAGTCACTGACTCCCTTACTATGCAGATTGAGGAAGTTATGCCATTAAATGCCATCGTTAAAGAAGATTGATTTGGAAAATTGAGTGGAAGGTAGAAATGTATCAACAGCGATAACCACAGTTTTGAGAAGACTGTGAAGTAAAGACCATAAAAGGGTTTGTAGGAGATTTCAGATCAGAACCGTTTTTTCTTGGCTGAGGAGAAAAAGAACTGGGCTGCTGTTGTTGTTGAAGTAAATTTTGCATTTTATTTGAAAATTAAGATCCCAGAGTCTGGATGAAGAGTGGAAAAGAATCTACAGTGCTTGAAGTTTTCACATCCTGCATATTGACTACAGGCTGTAGTTCTACAGTAAACAGTTTAAAACCTGTTGATGTCAATTATCTGAGGTCAGTTAGGCTAAATCAGCGGCGCAGTTAGTAAAAGTCATCAACTGTAAAACTGAAACCAGGAGCTAAAGGTCTTTACTTCCTGAAGCAAAATAACAAATATGGCAATGTTGAGAGTGATATACTATTATGTTGTCATTTACACATGGGGAGCATCAACATGGTTGAATTTAGGATTTTAGCATTAGCTTCTGCTAAAGTTTGTGTAGCGCTTTAGCATTAGCGGAATTAATCTTTAGCACCGCTGACCAGAACAGTACAGATGAGGTGAAGGTTTGTTGGTTCAATTTAGGAGTTTAGCATTAGCACAGAATACGGTTTTGCTGTAGTGCTTTAGCTTCATCTCATGTTTATGATTAGCATGTTAGGATTAGTGCAGCTAACTTTATAGCTAGCGTTGACCACCGCTGACCAGAACAATACAAATGAGGTGAAAGTTACTATTAAATACATCTTTTCAGTAGGAACACATCATTTTTCCAAAAAGAAAATCTTTTCAACATCAATATTAACACAAATAAACATGTAAGTTTCAGTTTTTGCACTGAATTTCCGAAGTGATTTTTTGCAGATGCTTCCTTCCCTCTGCAAAACATTTGTAGCAACAAACACCTGAGAGTCAGCAGACTCCAAGACAAGATAGAAACATGCATTGCATAATGCACAAAACCAGCGAATCTAATATACAGCAGGTTGGAGGCACTGAGGACAGAAACCTATGGAGGGGAAGGATGTGGTAAAGTGAAACAGGGATGATTTTTGAAATTTGAAAGGGTCAGAGATGGAGTGGAAGAAGCTCCCTAGCAGGGGTCTGGGGATGTGTCAGGTGCCTGAGCTGTGCTCTGTGCCGGCTAAGGGTTGTTGTTACACCGAGGGCAGCGCCACAAGTCCGAAAGTATTGATTTCCCGCCTTGTCAAGATGCAGAGAACTGTCATGTGGAGAGCACTGACCTTGGTACGCACACTAAGACAACTATTCCCCGCGGCCCCCCACGGCACCGAGAGCAGAGAGGAGCAAGACGTAGCAGCATCAAGCAGCAAACAACAACAAGCTGCTAAGACTCCTGCAGGGGGAAGATGAAGAAGGTGAGGTTGGGAGGAAGGGAAAGAAGGGAAAGGAAAGGAGAGAATAAAGGATCAGGAAGCAAGACGGAGAGGGGAGAGGAGCTAACAGTCAAAGCCAGGGTTGGTTCCCCTGAGTTGTCAGTGGGCAGCGCAGTGTCTGGTTATCACGCTGTTTGAAATGACAATGGCTTGACTTGTATTTTCCTCCTGAGACCCAACTCAGATCTATAAACCAGAAGGAGGAGGGAGGAGGGAGCCTTGGAAGACTGGAGACAAGAAAAGGCTGGTCAGAAAAAGCAAAGGGAGAAGAGCAGGCAGGCTGACACAAAGAGACGAGAGCCTCCTTCTGTTTCTGCTGCTTGTAGCCTTTGAGATCCGCAGAAAGACACCGAGAGGAAGGAAGGGAAATAAGGCAGCCGCTCGAGTGAAATGTTTTTCAAGTGGGAGCTCCGTCAGGACTTGACAACAAGAAAGAGCTCGCTGTCACCTGCAGCTACAAGACGAGGCTCATCCCCAGTCACAGCGGAGACACTAAAAAACACTACAAAGAGCTCTCCCTGGGTTAGATCGCAGTGACAGACACTTAAGAGACCCGGCTTTAGTCACACATCTCTTTCCTCAGATCCGGGCGTTTTGCTAACAAGCTCAGCGGCGAGTTTCCTCTCCTATACACAGAGGCCTCGGGATAAAGGCCACTTCTTCATGATGAAGAGTTCTGTGTGGAGTTGTGAAGGAATCTGAGCACAAAGTCTCTTTTTAGAGGCTGAAAGAAGTCAGATCCTAATTGAATTAGCTGACTTATTAGTGTTTGACGCTTTAAGCTCAGCTATAAGTGAGGACATGGGGACTTTTGGGAGTGGATTCAAGGAGCAGTGTTGGGTTTGGTTCTAATTTTACCCTCTCTTGACACACATTATTCCCCTTGTAGCAGCACTTAGGCCTGGATATGCTAATGCTAGCCGTAATGTGTGTGCAAGCGGCTTTAAGGCAAACCTGAAACACAGTGACAGCAGCATTAACAGTTATTCATAAACAAGATTAATAAAAAGCAAAAATACTAAAAAAAATTCACTAATTGTTTCATTTGAAGATAAAAACAGGCAACCTCCTTTATCCTCTGCCTCCCAATCCTCTTATTTAAAAATGTGGAGAAAACAGATTAAGCTCACCTTTGGCCATATTACAGCACAGCTGCCTTGATGCTGATAGTAGCCTCTGTTATTTTACCTTAATTTGGTCTAAATCTTGTTACTAATTAGCCTTGCTTTTATTATCTCGGGGTATTAAATCCAAAGGCTTCAGGAGAATTAACTTTACTCAAAGAAAAATGAAAGAATCAAAATTAAAAACACACTCGCTCTCTTGCAGTGACTCTACTTTCTTCTCATTTTACATCTTTGTTGTTTTTTACTATTTATACAAATCACAAACTCATTCTTTCATGGATTAGATGATTTGGACAAAAGAGGATTAGGTTCACAGAAATAAAAATAATTCAGACTTTAATCTTAGCAACGGAGGGAATCACTGACTAAAAAGCTAGCTTCGCTAACCCTAAAGTACTAATCATAAACATTAGTTTCACTAATACTAAAGAGCTATGTTGACACAATATTTAGCCAAAGCTAATGCTAATATGTTAACTTCAATTCAAATAATGTCTGGCTTTCTAAAACTACAACCCTGGAACAACAATTTAACTTACATTTTATAATTTACATGTTTTGTAACACTCTAAGATATTGTACAAGTTCATATCTTTTCTATTGTCTGCGTTTTGTTGTTGCGTTTTGTTTTTTTCCTGTGTGCTTCTTGTTTGAAATAGTTAAAGGGAAAAGAAATGGAGAGAACATGAAAACAGAACTGCTGCATAAACAGACTTCAAAATAAGAGCATAAATGTAAACGTCTCACAACCTGAAGAGCAAAACGTCAACATAAATGTCAAACTTTATTTAACTGTGGGTTTACTAGACAGCCAGTTAAATTAGCAGATAAGAATTTATCCAGGTGAGCTAAACGTTTTCAAACTTGGTAAAAGCACTAAATGAAAAATTAGCTTCACTTTTAGCAGACAAGCTAACCTCGACTGAATCTCACAATTCAGACTTTTTTTTTCTCAGAGTTCTTGAAACTTAAATGTATATCTAACATTTTTTTTGGTTTAGTACTTTGCACAAGCTCCAAATACAACACATTGAAGACTAAGATTGTAAAGTGACAACATGTGAACAAAAATTCAAGGTGTATAAAATACTTCTGCAAACTATTGTAGATTGTCGGCATCGTTTAGGATTAGAATAAGACGTCCCTGCAAACAGCACAAAACTTTGCACCTCATTAAGAGCCTTAAACTGGGAGCCAACTTGCCACTTAGCCTCCATACTTAGCTGTTCAGTGAAAGGTTGCGGTACAAGCAGCTGATTCGCCCAGGCCGTCTCCTCTCTTTGGGAACGGACATGCCAGGGAGGCCTTCGTTTCCCCCTTGTTTCCCTCCTGGAGCCAAACGGCAGCGCGCCAAGCACATTCCCTGACTGACACATGATAAACTTGGGGACAGGTGACCAAAGTGAAGCTTACCATTCTTAGCATTCCACACAAGCTTCCAGGTAATGACCCGCCAGCGGAGCTTTTAGTGCCGTCGACAGGTACGATGAAGCAAAGGAGCTTCGGGGTTAAAGATTCGGATATTGAAATTTCAACTGTTTTTCTCACTGCATCCAGGTCAGTGAAGCTGCTTTCAATTTCATATTTCAGATTTAAAGGGGCAGTAATTGTGTTTTCCAGGCACATAGTGCTATTTTACAGCCTAATCTACTAACTGTCACCTTCAGTTGTTATAAAAATGCTGCATGTGTCAAACATGATTTAAAATAGATTTAACTTCCTGATTTAAATTGCACCTCTGACTCTTTAAAGGTTCCTGCTCTTTCTGAAACTCCGCCTTCAGGAAGTCATCCCAACATGGCTCCTCTATTAACCCTTTAACAACATTTTTACCAGTGTTGCTCTGAGAAGTAGCTCCTATACTGAGTACAATTTAAGTATTTGCTAATTGCTGCTGGCTAGTCTGAAGGAGCTGAGTGGGGGAGTGAAGTCACTTTGTTTGTCATATCCATGCATCCCTAATGTTGCTACTTTTTGGGGGCCATTTTGTTTCTGATGAAAATCGGCATGACTGCCTTGCCTGTAGGTTCTCTCGTCTTTCCCCCTTTTAAAGCTTGTTTGAGAAAAATTAATACATTATTCACAGCAAAGTATTTTATTTGAATGGTTGTGGTATCTATATGAGAGTGGTACTTGTAAATAAACATAAGGTAAGGGATGGGCATTTATCATAGCATTTATCATTTATCGTGACATTTTTTATCATAAGAATTTTAATTCATCGTTGTCATGATAAATTTCACTTAATGGTAAAAACAAAATATCAGTAAATTCAGCAATACAATGTAATGCAGTTAGTGATATAAATCACACTTTTATAATGATGTGGCTGAATGTAAATGTTTTTCAAGAATAATATGTTTCTGCCATGCAGTCACAACCATACAGTCACCTAAAAAATGAATAAGAAATCATTTTTTATGTCATAATCTTCACTGTTATCACAAATCGAATACAAAATATTGTGATAAAATTCCATATTTTCTCTAAAAAGACGTTCTCAAAAGAATAATTCAGCCTTTTTTAAAATGTTTCAGAGATAAAGCTGCTGTAATAAAAGATGAATTTGTTCACCATCGGTGCCAATCAGTGCGGACAGCAGTGTGTTTTTTTAGCTCACAACAACATAATTACATTCCGTTTCATTACTTCTTGTATTCTTCCTTGTTAGTCCTGCTTTTCCTGACCTGCTCTTGTATTTACTTCACATATTCCCCACTGTCCATGGAAATGCCTGGTTAAGTGCTGTTCTGACATTAGCAGAGTGTAGTCACAGCATTTGGCCCGGGGACAAATGCCAGGAAAGCCCTATAAATATGGATGCCACCCTCCTCCCCGGGCTCCCTGATGAGCCTGCATGTGTCTGTGTGTGTCTGCGTCTGAGCGGCGAGCCGTTTGCTCTGTCACACCATGTCCCCGCTGTTTGTTTACTCACACTGACAGAGATACACTCGCTCGCTGATGGCCCTGCGAGTGCCAAACGGCTCGCTAACGCTACAGCTCCTCCTGTAAATAATGCATCCACTACCAAGCGCCACCAACTCGGTTGTCTGAACCGTTTCGCGGGCTAATAAATTTATTATCTGTTGCACGTCGCCCTCGGTTTGCCTATTTGCTGTTGTGTCAGTTCTTGCTCGGTAGTCGCAGTCGCAGAGTTGTGTGAAAGCGACGTTGCCGCTCGCCGTCTTCCTGTGTGTCAGCTGCGAGCGCCCCGTGGCTGCCCTGATGCCAGCGCGTGCGGAGCAGCGGAGAGGGCGGCCGTGGGGAGGAAATGGGCCATTAGTGCAGTCCCTGCCCCGCCATTTTATTCCACTTCAGCACATATCACACAAGGCCACCCTCTGCTAACTATCTAACACGCTAATTACCCGAGCGACAGAGCCGGTTTGTCTTTGCTCTGTGCAACTACAGAGCAGAGCTTGGCGAGAGGAAGAGGCCAGGGACCGATGCTCCATTAAGTTTCTTATTTTTGGACACTTTGAATAAATGTGAAATGCAATAAAACGACAAGGGTAGCGTGCAAAGAATGACTGATACCTGAAAAACGGGTCAGCGGGGACTATCCTCACTATAAAGTGTGAAAGTCTTAAATCATTAAAATCTGTATCTTTTACATCCAAGCACTCAGACTTTCAAAAAATTAAAATAGTCTTTAAAAAAGGTTTTGCTTTAGCTACAAGAAGGTGAATTAGGTTTAAAAAACAAAACACTGATAAGAAGTTGGTCAACTAAAGCAAGATGCATCTTAGCCGGTCTTTGTTGGAAATATTCATAGATGCTTCATTCAGATTAAATTTATCACAAGTAGATAGATTTTCTTCCTGTGTTTATTTTATATTTTTATGTTTCTAGAAACATTACAGTAGCTTAAAAAGCTACAGTTTTTTCCTGGTTTTTAAGCTAACTTAGCAAAAACAAAGAAGAATCAAGCTAACGTTAGCCTAGCATCTTAGTGAACCTCTCCCAGTGCAAAAATCCTCAGCAAAGCAAGATGTGAGTCTGGTGTCTCGAACTTTGACCTCTTTGCTTTTGTTACTTTATTTATGTTGTTTGGTTTATGTGTAGAAAACACAAATGTTTTGTTGCGTTTAGGCCTCAAGTTTCCACGATAATGTGTCTTGGCCAGACTAAAGCGTAGAAGTTTGAAAACTTTTCAGAAACGTCGTCCGTCTCACAAAGTTTCATCGCCTCCTACAGGCCTGGGATGTGCATTACATCATATAAAGCTTTGTAAATGCAACAAAAAACATTAAGTATTTTGAATATTTGGAGGCAAAATAGATGAAAATCTTATTTTTAAAAACCTTTAGTCAGTACAGTACCTGCAAAAACAAAAGCAAGAAGCCATTTTTATGTTGCCATACATTCTACATTACTGAAGCACAATGTGTGCTTTCCTAACAATTGGCCTTTCCTGTAATGTCTTCATTTTCTGGAAACAAGAAGAACCGCAGCCTTAATGAAACTTAATGATGATAGTCATAACACAACAATAATCCAGTGGTCTGGAAAACTAATCAATGCATCTTCTCCCCTTCCCCTAATGACCTGTGAAAACAAAGCAATAAAAAGGCGGTGCGTGTTTATTTTGGCCTGAGCAACAGGCTGATAACGGCGGCTGGCTGATTGGTGATGAGCGCAGCCGAGATGGTCGCGCAGATTACGCCGCTCACAAAGCCAATGTCACCGTCCGAGGTCAAAGTTCAAGCACGCACGTTTCTTTTAGATGTTTTTCCTTTTAAAGCGTTTTCATTCAACAACAGAGAATGTTATCTTTGAGGCAAACAGGCAGAGTTACTGGTCCTGTTTTTTACTGTTTGTGTGATATTTTAGCTTTTAATCGATGGCTTTAGGAGAAACCGCTGTGACCTCATGCACGTCCACGGATCCCTAAATTAAGGACGAAGTTTAAAATCACACAACCTGCTTTCAGTGACCAGTTTTAGTCAGTGCTTTATGGAGAAGGCTTTTATAGGGCAGACATTATCATACGTGGTAATGGCTTTTTAAGCTTCTGTCTGCTTCTTTGTTCCTGATTTAACCAGCAGCATATCATTTTTCTTCACTCAACATTTTCCTCTAAAATACAGCCCATAATTTATAAAACTCCACTCATGTAATATACACATGTGTAGAAAACAAGCATATAATACATGAACAAGCGTATAAACAAGTGTATATATTACATGAGTTGAGTTTTATAATAGGCTTGTTACGATGGGAAATTTTGCTGGATGTTAAATTGTCCCATAGGTTAATGCAATAAATGATAATATTGTTGTTTTAGACCATTTCCAAGTAATATCATGTCCTAAAAATGCAAACACACATTCTCAAAGGTCAATAAACTTTAATTTGTGATGAACCTTTAACTGGACGACATTTTAAAACATCAAAAATAAATAAACAAAACAACACAAACAGCAAATAAAATTAAGTGAGACCAAAGCACCACAATGAAGAAGAGAAAAGAGAAAAATTATAAATCAAGCAACTAAAATTTATTGAGCTTATTTAAATTTTTCATGCTATTAATTCATTTATTGCTTATTGCGAAAGGTCTGTGCTTGTTATACAAACCCGAAAAGGTAATTAAGAAATTAAAATCTTGCACAACAGCTTGAATTCTCCAAGTTAAAATCAATAATTTTGGTCTACAATGATTTTCTGATCTTGCAAACACACCCAGCATAATTCATCTGTAGGCGCAGGCGATCACTGTCAGGTGGATTACATGGGATGATGGGGGTGATGTGTCTTTTTTCCCCTAACCCCCTATTTGCCGGAGAGGCTGGTGTCCTGATTAAAAATTTCAGCTCCACTGCCTTTCTAATTAATTAGCGAGGCCACTCAGAGGAGCGGCGTGGACCAATTAGTCTCCAGCAAGCCGATGATGCCTATCACTGCAGCATCACCCTACAGCTGTCGCTCGCCGCTTCGAGGTCGGCTGGGGACGGGCCCTCAGGTGTTTGCGCAGGTTCAGACTGTGCACCAGATGCACACTGGTTAGCGGTCAAAACGGAGACAGAGGCGGAGAGATGTGGACACACAGATGTGAGTTCTCCTCAGAAATTCATTCTGCAAAGGGCTGGAATTGATCTAAAAGCAAAAGTTTAAAAGACGACTAGAAAAACTGACTTTATGTGAGATTTTTTTAGAGGAGACATTTTAATAGAAAATCCTACAATATTTACAAAGGCCTGGACTTTATTGCATTAATTTCTATTACTTGACTACACAGTTTTTAACTCAAATCTTTTTTCTTTTCTTTTTTTTACACAAAGAGGATTTGGCTGGAACCAATGTTTTCACGTGTTTCTGGTGTTCCTGACATCTGATGGGACACTGGAAGAGACTATTGTTGTGTCCACGGCGTTAGCCTGTCAGCGACGTGATTCAAGCCTAAAATAGCATCTCAATGCTAACATGCAGCAGCTAGCACAGGCGCTAATGCTAATATCAGCATCAACACTTATAAAGAAGAATTTTTTTCAAAGAAGATACATGAAATATTTGAAAGCTGAATAGAATTTACACCAATCTGATGGTTGAAAAACCTAAATAACAGACATTTGTTGTTAAGCTCATATGTTTGTTTATTCAGTGTTTTTCACTGAATAAACTTATTGTTGCTTATTTTATCGGTAAATGGTTTTCAATTCAAATGTGATTAATTAATTAACTACAGATCTTACAATTAACTCGTTAAATAATATTGAACTATTTGTGGAAAATTTTTACATCTGATGGTGTACACACACACACACACACACACACACACACACACACACACACACACACATATATATAGTATATATGAAATGGCCACTGAGGGATTGAAGGGAACAGACGTCCAGTGTAACAGAGTGATGCATCTGAAACATCCTTTATTTAAAGGAACATGGAGAACCTTATTTAGAAACTAACCCACCAGCCTTCAAAGTGTGGCCTGCTGCATCCTGCTGAGCCAACCAGAGGCAAAAGAGCATTAATGATGCATCATGGACAGTCAGGTGCAGCAGGACTGATTGAAATTAAGTCATCCTAAATTATTACCATTTTTTAAACATAAAAACAACTTCCTGATGATATCTCCTATGTATTTTATCTACTGGCATCTATTTAAAGCGTAACTCCAGTCCCACATTATAGGACCTTAAACAGAGACGTACGGCAAGCAGTTTTATTGCCATCTTCATTAAATCAAACATTGAAATCCATTTCTTATGATTTTTCACATGCATGTGGTTTTAGCAGAAGCATTTTTTTGTTATGAGGTCAGTGAGCAAACTGCTTAGCTATATTATCAGGAGGTGGCATCTCAGTATGGAAATTATTATTCAAGCTGGATTATTATTGTCTTTTAACAGAAAATATATATGTAAATCTTCATGAAAGCCAGTCAGCATCTTGTTCAGTGCATGTATTCAGATCTTAGTGAAAACAAATATTCGTGTTGCCACAGTAGAAATGCATAACAGTCGTATTGTACTGGTTTGAAATGTAACATTTTTGCCGTATTATAAATAATACATCTAAAAATTCAATAATTTCACTGAACCCCAACCTAGAACTGCACAGCATTCTGGGAGATGTATTTAGCCGCTCAACCTCTCACAGCTAGCTGGAATCAACTAGCTCACTCGCTCTCTGGTTGCCTAGCAACAACCTGCTGGGTAACAAGCAGTTTCAGGTTCCGCCCAACTTGGTTGCCTAGCAACAGCCTGCTGAGTAACTTACGCAGCAGCAGTTTAAGGTTTCGCCTCATAACTATTTAAAAATAAACAGCGTGGAGGTAAAACTGGATAAAACAGAAAAGGTCACGACTCCAGTTTGCCTCTATTTCAGATTTTTAAAACAAAGAACTAATCAATAATTATCTATCGACTGAAATGGAACGCTTGTACTTTTATTAATTTTTCAGCCCTAGTACAAAAATGTATTGAGTTATATGAGCTATGTGATCTAAACGAGGTTCTTAAGCAGGTTAATCATTACATTTGACAGAATTATGAGGATCTTTGTAGGCTAACTTGATGTAATATGAAATAGGAATTAGCCCAAGCATCGCTGCACCGTCAACAAAGCCCAGTTTTACTCTATTCTTAACAAGACGAATGTCTAGAATTTCCCAATAACTCTGAGAAATTTCTTGAAAAGCACTTTAGGATGACAGTGTGGGCTGCATGGCTTGTGAATTCGTGCTGCATGCTGACCACAGGGCTAGGTGGAGAAATGTCTGCAGATCTTCAGGGCTGGGGTGGGGATGGAGGCGGATGTCAGAGTTTGCTGACTTTGTGAGAACGGACTAGTTATGAGACCGAGGAAGCTCATTTCCACTTCAAGGGGTCGTCTGAAACATGGCATCAGCAGGCCCTCTCCTGCACTCTAAAACATGTTCACACACCCAATCCCATGATCTCACTCAACGTCGCCGTCTTCTCCTCAAGTCTAATGTTTACTTGTAGTCGAGGGGAAAAAATGCGCTGATGTCGTTTTTCTTCAAGTCTGAAAAACAGCCATAAGCTAAAAAAAAATGTTTAACTTCAAAGCCCCCCATGGCGGCGGCGGCGGGTTTGGGATGGGAGTTACACACTAATGATCAGATCACACACTTTGCACACACAAACACAGACACCAGTTTGGTTTCCACTCGGACTTTAGATTGGCACTCTTCAGTGTGTAGGGGTGTGTGTGTGGGTGTGTGTGTGTGTGTCGAACGAGAGTCACTCTGCAAGCAAAACAGTCTGCAGCGCGGTGGCTGATTAGTATGAGAGGAGAGGGTGAATGCCGGAGCGGGGCCCTCGAGAGCCGCAGATGAAACATGGAGGGGATGTCAAAGCACTTTGTTCCCATCTCGTTCATTAGCTGTAACTCGGAACAACCGGACACTCGCCGAGCGCTTCCCTCTCGCACAAACACAAACACGCGCTGAAAACAAACGCTGCTGGAAACAGTTGTAGTTATTACATCGGCGTGTCTGACATTTTGTCGACATAAGTAATTAATTTAGTCTTTCTATTAGGAAAGTCCAAAGAGCCCAATTAACATGGCTAATATTGCTGCATGGTGTAAAAACATGAGTTTTAATACAGAGGGAATATTCAAATGACTCGACTTCATTATTCAAATTTAGAGGCAAAGTCATCACTCGGGAAAGACCCGATCTGGGATTCACACTCTCAGGAATATGGAAATGATAATCAATCTTTTAGTTCTGCAAAGCAATCAAATAAAAAGCACATGAGCCGTGGCGTCAGGGTTTTCCTGCGCGGGTCCAGTTTTTTCTACCAGTGGCTTGATGAAGGCTGCTGACTGACTTATCTTTATAATAAATATTAATATTTAAATTTCAGAGAGGACGCAAGCTTTCACGAGTTTCAACATTAATGTTTTTTATTTTATTATTATCTAAAAGCTAAGCTTTTCTCAATAACAAATCTTACTGGACGATAAATTGTCCCAGAAGTTATTGTGATAAACGATAATATTGTTCTTTTGAGACCATTTTCAAGTAATATAATGAGAATGGCATAATAATGCAAGAACATATAAGAACATATTGTCAAAGATCAACAAACTTTTAATTGTAATGAACATTTAACACTTTAAATATGCAAAATAAACAAACAAAACAACAGAAACAAGTTTCTATAAACAAAATTGTCCTTTTAAAAAAGGTAGTTGAGATCAAACATCAGACTGAAAACTTTTGTCCTTTGGTAGAAAGAGGAAAACGATAAATCATCTGTATGGAAATTGAGTTCATTTTAAATTATTACACAATTAATCGATTTATTGTTTATTGCCTAATTAAAGGTTTTATGTGTAACTTTGCAATTTGACTTTTGAAATTGGGCCTCTGTCTCTTTAAGAAGCTCCTACTCTTTCAGACGCTTCGCTTTTAGTGTGTCATCACAACAGTGCTCCACCATTAAGCCGTTTCCTACAGTTTTTAGACGCATTGGACTGAGAAGTAGTTCCTAACGACCTCAGCAGATTCGCAGTTTGCTAATTATATCATAATAGAGACACGACCAATATCGATCGATTATAAGTCCGATACAATATTCAATAATTTCACAGAGAAATGGATTTAGCCGCTCTGCCTCTCACAACTAACTCACTCAGTCTTTGGTTACCTAGCAACAAGCTGCTGGGTAACAAGCAGTTTCAAGTTCTTTTAACTTTGGTTACCTAGCAACAAGCTGCTAACTGGCGCAGCAGCAGTTTAACGTTTCGCCATCGTTC
>CAEFZY010070911.1:0-21969 GCA_903066815.1 Brachyrhaphis roseni
TCCTCCTCCTCCTCCTCCTCCTCCTCCTCCTCCTCCTCCTCCTCCTCCTCCTCCTCCTCCTCCTCCTCCTCCTCCTTAAACCAGTGTTCATCTCCTGCCAACACAAGGAGACACATCCAAGTGGAGAAAGAATCACTTTTTCTGTGTGAAACACTCAAAAGCCTCAAAATGAGCCAAACATCTGAGAAAGTTTAGCTGAGAGGAAGCAGAGAAAATGCTGACAGCTTCTCCTGTTTGGAGACAAAAGAAGATGAAAACATTCACATGAAGCGGCTCGGCTCCTCTCCCAACCCCGTCTGCACATCAACTGACTATTCTTCAACTTGACATCATCCTTCCACAGACAAGAGGAGGAGAGCGGAGCGAGAGGCGGCGGCTCAGCGCTGAGGGGGGAAACTGACAGCGGCTGAAACTTGGCGACCAGTGAGATGAAATTTGCGGCGGAGACGCTGGAGCGCAGCAGGAGCCGCCGTGCAACCAGAGAGCCGAAGCGCCGGGCAGACGAGGAGGATGAGAGGGGCAGAGCTTCCCCCTAGCTGCCAGCGATGCGCTGCAGGAAGGCGACCCCCCCCAGCATGTCCACGCTCCTCCTGATGCTCTGGAAGGTAAACAGTCTCAGCATCTGGACTTCTGACACATTTTATGTTTAATGTGGGAAATCATTGAATCTTCTCTTCAAATCAAACTTTGCTGTTTTCATTTTACTTTTTGTTTCTGAGTAAAAACAACTCAGCTCAGGCTTTCCTAAAATACGACATCATTTTATGGGATGAAGCATCAGATTTGACTTTTTGTTCAAATCGAGTTCAGAGCGATCCAGTTTCATCAGGAGTGTCACTTTCCACTCAGTCCCAGAACAACGGGCAGAAAATGGGTCAAGCGGGCGATTAGTTGGAGCATCTCCTCCATGAAGCAGAGGAGGAATGAGTGAGTCTGCTGGGTGTCAGGCACGCCGGGGAGGGGCTGGGAGCTGTTTGCTTTATTTCCATTTTAAGACAATGCCAAAAGCACCTGAGCCTGTCAGAGCGGGTTAGCGTCTGCAGCTGTTCCACATGCTCGGGTTTATTCAAGTGGCAAAAGGTTTCATTCTCCGATGATCCGACCCGGGCCTCCAGAGGGGCAGAACAGGCGTCCAGGTACGGCTTCATGTGCCAACATGTTCAGGTTTGACAGTCTGCTGTTTTTACTTCAAGATCCAAATTTTTTTAGAGTATCTATATTAGTGATGGGACTTGCTTAGCATTTATTGAAAGATCTCCAATTAATTGATCACATTGTAATCAAAAATTATATATCGACAAAATGAGCAACATTTTCAATTCAGAAAGCTGGATTATAGAAATAAACAGACATGAGTTCAACAACAATCTTAATCTGTTCTTCAACCTTTTTCATCTTTTTCAGGAAGTCCTGCTCTTTCATGGAGCTTCTTTAGAAATGTGGACTGTGGAGCCAGACATTAGCATTAGCTGCTACATGTTTAGCATTGAAATGCTATTTTAGGTTTGAAGAACTTTGCTGATAAGCTAACTCCTTTTAGCACAACTTGAAAACAACAATAGTCCAATCAGATCAGTTTTTGAAACTGAAATGAATCCCTAGTGAGTCCAATGAAACGTCTTCGTCGTCCATCCTTGTTCTTAGCAGATGTCAGTTGTGAGTCAGATTTATGAGCGTAGCGGAAACATGTGAATACAAAGGTTCCAGTTGGAACCAACTGCAGCCATGAGAGCAGCTTTTCACCTGATTTGATCTGTAACCTTTCTCCCTCTTCACTGTTTTTAGTTTTTTGTTGAGTTCTTGTTTAGATCGTCTGCATGCATCCAGTGCAGCACAAAACAACCCGTTCAGTTTGGGGGCGTTGTTTAGTTCAGCGTCGTCAGAGAGCATCGATACGGGTCAGAGGAGGAAACTCAACGTGTTTCCTGTCAGGCAGGAGAGAAACGTATCTGGATGTTACGCTGCAGATCCATGCAGGAGCATCTCTGTGATAAATCACTTAATCTCTATCAGGACATTTTCCCCCAGCAGCTCATATAAATGAGTTCAAACAATAAAATCAGTAATTAAAATAACGACTGCCACTAATGACTTTTCTTCCTGCTAATTTTTCTATTATCTGAATAATCTAAGGATTAATTTTTCTGAAGGAAACACATCCAATTTTTTGTTCAAGATGTAGAATACCAAGAAAATCAAACATGAGTGAAGATTTACAGTTTAAATACCAAATGTGTGTATAAACTGTTTATTCATTAAAATAATAAATAAAATTAAACTTTTATTAATTACTGAATTATAAATATAACAAAGAGTTTCATAATGTCAAATATGATTAGAGCCAACTGTAAGTAAACAAAAATATGCCCAATTTTGGTCATAATGGATGGACAGATGGAAAAATGGACAGATGGAAGATGTATTAACTCCATCCATCCATCCATCCATCCATCCATCCATCCATCCATCCATCCATCCATCCATCCATCCATCCATCCCAGAGGCAGAAGCTGTTTCTGTTTGTGGTTCAGGTAACTTGATGGAAGTCGATTCTTGCATCCGAAGTGTTTTTCAGAGTCTGGCTCCGTGTTAGACGGTTTATTTTTGGTTCTCCTGATTCTGCTGCGAGTTGCCATTGAAAAGCCGTTGACCCGCATGAGAAGCACTTTTCTCATGAGAGGCATTTGGATGCCAACTCTCACAAGCTGCTGCGCCTGCAGGCCGACAGCATGCAGCTAGTTCCTAACAGGGCACCCCGGGCCACGCATATCCATACACACTCACACACACACCTGTGAAATCACACAGATGAGCGCTGGCGCTCCATCACAACAGAGGAAGACAGGCTGTGGCTGAGGAGAGCAGAAACATCTTTTCTCTGTCATGAAGCTTTAAAGAAACAAACGTCAAGGTCAAACTGATCTAATCACTGAAGATAATTCAAATTCACCCATTTATCCTGAAACTGCTTCACAAACACTAACTGAAAACTTAATGCAGCTGCTGGAGGCTAAAGATTGTAAATCACACAAATATTTGCTAACTAGATATTAGCTGTTATTTTAGTTAATAAGCTAAATATTTAGCTGATAACATGTTGCAACTTACATTTAATTTTGTTAGGTAGCTACTAACTAAATTAGTTAACAAGCCAAATACTTTGCTTGTTACATGTTTAGTGTTAAGCTAAGTAGCTTAACAAGTATAAAGTGAATACTTAAGTAAATAAGTAATTAACAAGTACGTATTTATTTAAAAAGTAAGTAAATAAGTTAGCTAACCCAGTTACAAGCTAACTGGGTTAGCTAACCAGGTTAACAAGCTTGTTAACTAAACAAGTTAATATTTAGTTAGCTAGCAAAATATTTTGTTGGTAAGCTAAATATTTAGCTCAAAACTGTTTAGTATGTATATTTATATATTTAGTTTGTAAATAAAATATGACCAACTCAGGATGTGGGATGCTAACAGAATAATGTTAGCATCCACAAAGGAAACTGAGTGCTGATGCTAATGCTAACGGTCCAGACTCATACAACCGGGTTGAACAACCTTTTAAATGCACATTTACCCCAAATGAATGTATTTGTTCTTTATTTGAGTTGTATGGAGTAATCGTTACAATAAAGTGGAAAAAGTTAGCGATTTAGCATTTGCTTGTTGTAAATATAAATTATCTGGATTTTTTTATTCTAATTATTTACTCGTCACCATTCAAACCTCAAAGTCAGTCTGCATTTAAAAAGAAACGGTTCCACTCATCTAAACAGGATTGTTTGTGCTTCTGCTCCAGATCGGTCCGAGACAAAAACTGAAGACTTTTGTGGGGAAAATGGTAAACGCTGTCTACAGTGATGAGGAAAAGGGAATTCAAGACAAGGAGAGTAAGGAGGAGAGCATCTTGGCCATGCTGGGCATCATCGGAACTATTCTCAACCTGGTCGTCATCATCTTCGTCTACATTTACACAACGCTGTAGGCCGCAAACTGCTAACCAGCGCCACCACGTCACGCTGCTGCAGCTGCTGCAGCACAGCGGCTGGTGTGGATAAAGATGGGAGGAGTCAGACTGGAGCCGGTTTGAGGCTGGACCACGGCTTCGTGCTGCACCATGAACCATCCAGATGATTGGATTGTTTCTGACTCCTAATAAAAAGTGCATGAAATGAACAAGAAACGTTCAAAGTCTGCAGCTGTTTCCAACTCCTGGATCTAAAGACTGCGTCCAGCGAATGCGCTCTCATATTTTTGGGAAGAGCCAGAATTTCAGTAAAGCCAACATAATTGTTTTCATCCTTCTATAAATGCTTTTATGGGACAAATGAAACATTTCACATCAACTTCTATAAAATCTTTATTAATAATTAGTTTAATTTACACGGATTTGAGTCATTTATTGAACTGTTTATTGAGAAAACTAATTTTGAAGCGAGCTGGAGCTGAAATTCATCCATGATGAATTCACCAGGCTTTCTGTTTGACAACAGCTGAAGAAAGATGAGACCGAGCGAGAGACATTTGTAGAAAACAGCATGATTATCATATATTATTCAAGGTTTTTATGCATCTCTTTGACCTGTAATGGTTATCATTATTCTAATAAAATCCATCCATATACATGAAAAAACTTCTCAGGAGGACTTTTAGCTGCGGCTGTTTCACTTCATGGGTCAAATGCAGATTTTATATGGAGTGAGGTCAGAAATGTTTTAGAGAGTATTTTTATCATCTAAAAATAATATTCATTTTCCAGTTCATACATCACTGACTTGTAATGACTGTTTGCCTTAAAACTCGAGGTAATGACTCAGCAAACAATGTAAAATTATCTGGATATTTAAATTTACAAATATAATTTTATTTAAAATATCATTTAAATCTTAATTTCAATCAACTTTCAAACGGAAGATACAAAACTTTTATGTTGAGTTTGGAGATTTGTGGTTTTAAAGATTTTCAGTTTTTAGGTCTAGTCACAGGAACATAAAAAAAACAAGAGAAAAGTTTCAAAATCAACTTCTGGGGACACCTAGTGGTGGAGCTGGAGATTGCAAGCAACTCATAAATAAAGCTCTTTTTATTCAGGACCTTAAAAATAATTATTTATTTCTGATCTGCTTAAATATCCATCAAAAATATTAAACAGACAAAAAAAAGACACTTTGAGATTTTGCCTCTCTGTAAATAAATCTGGTTCAGAGATTATAATCCCTTCAGCCTCCAGAAACTTTTCGAGGTTACGTTTAGGAACTGGCACTTGGTTGAGGTTAGTAAAACATTTAAAGGGAGATTAAATGTTTTATTTTGATTTATTCTCATTTACTGTTCTTGTAACTGCAGATATGAAATATGCAACAGTTTGAACGTTAAAACGGATCTTTGCCTGGTTTCCTATCAGAGAACATTGTTTCTTTGCTCTCTGCTGATGATTGGATGATCATGTTAAAGTCGGAAACTTTCAGTTTTTAGGTTGATTTTCTGTGAGGTTCTGCTGCCATTAATAAGAACAAGGAGAGAAATGAAACCATGAAACCACAAACAGGGATCTGCTGCTTCAGACTGAACTTTTACACTCGGGTTTTCCTTTGCTTGGTTCTGAGTTTCTCAGAGTTTATGTGGGTTTGTGTTCCGACTTTGACCAAAGTGCCTTCCTAAACCCAACCACAGATTCTGCTCAAAACCTTTTAAAGTTTTTCAGCCACTAAAAAAATCAGTCAAGCCTCCAGTTTAATTTGATTTGATCCAGAACTTTAAATGAGAACCTGCTTTGAGCTGCGGTTGTAATTGGGAATAAAAAAGTAAAGAGTTCACCAGTGGAGATAAACCGCTGACGGTTTTCTGCAGGAAAAGATCAAACTGCTGCTGCATGTTTCCTGAGTCTCTGCTGCAAATCAGCTGACTTCTGGCTGCAACTCTGCATTAAAGTAAGATGTTAACAAGGAACCAAACCTGGTGAAGTAACTCCAAATGGACATGCAGGTGAATCCAAATAGATTGCTTTATATCCAGGCACACTAACAGAAAATTAAGTGGAAGAAAAAGCTTGAAGAAGCAGCATGGATAACCTCAGCCTTGAAAGGAAAGTGATGCAAAGCTCAGTCAAGAGTTTAGGAGAGATTCATAAGACATGGACCTCAGCTGTCACTCTTCTGTTTTTTTTCTACCTGGTTGTTGATAAATGTGACCACAGTCAGATTTCCAAGTGAACAGTTCATGTTTCCTGCACACACAGAAAAAGAACATTCCCGTCAGACAGCAGCGATTTGCTTACAGCAGCAACTAATATTGTCTCTGAATGCAGAGGTGGACTTGTTACTCATGCATCTTTTCCTGCTTCCTTCCACTTAACTTTCCATTGAAATCCTTGGATACTTTCAAATTGGTCACTTTGGGAGAATTTACAGCATATTTCAGTTTAATGAGTCTGACTTTTTGAATTGAATGACTGAAATAAAATAACTGTTCATTGATATTCTGATTTATTAAGATGCTCATGTACTCATTCCTTTAAAGAAACATGAAGTCAACTCAACAACAAGCCAGTGTTTTCAATCAGTGCCTGAGATCCTGAACACGACCACAGAGAGAAAAACACGAAAGAATCAAAGATCTGCTGAAACCTGATCTTTCTGCTGCTGCTTCTTCACAGCCAGATAGCAAACAGCTTAAAGAGCACATGGAAACGTCTTATGAATGTATTCATATTTATTGTAACCTTTGATTCTTCATGTTCTATTTACCTTGCAATGTAAACTCAGTTCTTATTTCTGTTTATGTGCATCAGGACGTAATAATCTCTGTACAGGCTGACGAATAATGGAAAGATTTTCAGTCTGCATTTCATGAAAAAACAAATAAACATGTTTGAAGGGATTTTATCAGGGCATGTTAGTGTTAACGGATGAAAAATAAACAGTTTTATTTTTATTTGAGATGAAAACAAACGGGAAGCTTTATTGGAAACTAAGACCATGTGTGATCATATCTGGGCCTGAAAGAAGACAGACTGGATGAAAAGCCAAATCTTCAGAGTTTAGAGAGTTCTTCTGGAGCAGCGAGACAAATTTTTACGTCTCGTTGCAAATCAATCTGAAAGATAGAGAGAAAAAAAGTGAAAGAGCTTGAAGCTAGAAGGACAGAGATGTATAAAGCACATATTGCCTTTAACAAATTCATTTTCATTCTATCTCTCTGTGATTTGTATCTTTTAAGTCAGATGCATAAAGGAGTGTCAGAACAATTTGCCACTCCATTAGGAATCCTGTATGACGAGCAACATGCTGGAGTAATCCTGTTCAGGCAAAGGAGACTGAAAACAGCCTGACTGATATTTTCATTGGAAACAGTGTCTAAAGATATAAACCAGTTAATGAATTAAATCAATAAAACACTGCAGGTCTGGTCTAAGCTGCTGTTTCACCTGAATCCTGCTGATTCAACCCAGTCGATTGTTTCTGCATCTCTTTCTAAATGAGCTGACACCATTTCCATGGTTTACCGGAAAACAAAACGCTGCACCAGTAATTAATCCGTCCGCCACACAAACGTCTCTAAGTCAACAGGATGTGATCTGCTCATACATGACAAGAGTAAGCTGTGGAGGAAAGTCAACCTGCAGCAGGAGCAGCACAGAAACGATGCAGAGGCTTCTGGACTCCAGTTTACGCTCTTTTTCATCTCAATACATGAGTTTGAAAATAATGGCTGCTAAATCAGATGAACAGCAAGTTTTTACCTCAAAAATTCCCCAAACTGTGTTGAGATTTTTTAACTGGAAGAAAATCTGGACAAAAGTTTGATTGATTACCATGTTTTATATAAAACTGTAGAATTCAAGTGAAGACAGAATAAAGGAACCAAAAGCAGTTTGAAACAAGAAGGAGAAATCAGATCAGAAAGGTTTAGAGATCATGAATCAGTCGCAGAATCGTATAAATAAGAATGATTATGAATAATGTCTGTAAGCAGGAGGTCAGGACCAAAATAAACAGAAACTATGCAATAAAGTAAATACATTAGACATGAAATCATTTTAACAACAGTCTCTATAGATTTTAAAAATACAAATAAAACTGAAGAGGAAATATGGATTGGGAAAGGAGCAGCACATTTCCTCCCTGCTGGAGCCAATCACCGCTAAGCTGGACGTGAATGAAAACCGTCAATAAGACACATCAGCACTGAGTCAAAGGCTGGAATAATGTTTCAGAGAACCTCAGATTATATTTTTCACTCTGATTCTGAGTAGAACTGTAAATATTTTCAATACCAGAACAAATGATGTGGAAACAATGACATGTAAGTGGATGTTTCTTCTAATTATTACATCTTATACATTACATCATCTACAATAGGCTAAATATGGTCTCCACAGATACAGGAAACTTCCAGCAGTGACCAAGACACTAAACACTGAACCTTTAACAAGAGGATCTATTATATACTTGGAGAAATGTGAAGCTTCAAGTGAGAAAACCCCAAAATCAGAAGTCTAACCTTTTCTGCAGCTTTCACTCAGCAGCTTTGACTCCGAGTCGGCCTCAGACATCAGACAGGATTTCTGCAGTAGATGTGTCCTGCATAGATTTCCTGTCACACAGCATATACATATCCATCTGGACTTTTTCACATTTATTCTTACAGAGAAATAAATCCTGTGATCAAAAATCAGGGAGCGGGTTTGAAAGCCGTGACAAATCCTGATATAAATGTAAAACTCGAGGGGGAAAGTGTCAGAGTGTCTGGTTGGGTTTGGAAATGTTACAATGCATGGAAAATGTTTGTGTGTCATGTGATGGTGAAACCTGTCACCTCAGAGAGACTCTTCAGATCAGAGGGTCAGAGGTGAGATCTGCAGCATCCTGAGGAAAACACAGATTATTTTATGATAGTTTCTTATGAGTTATAGGTTATTGATTAAATTTGGATTCAAAGATTTAATCCTCTAATCAAAATCTAATTGACTTTAGTATCGTTTACTGCCTTGTGATGTCTTCTGTTTAAGAACAAATGAATGAATGACTTTATCGTCCTCCAGTCACTGTGTAGCTGACTTTCTGTTGTGCTTTGGAGCCATTACTGGTTTTAAAGACTCAGTTGCTTTAACTTCCTGCATGACGTCTTCAGATGTTGCTTCAGTTCTTCTTTTCCTCATCAATCCATCTGGTTTGGGAAGTGCACCAGTCCCTCCTGCTGTCGTGATTCACAAGTGTTTCTGTTTTTTACTGTATTTGAGCTTTGACCATTTGTGGTTTATTATCGTTATTCTATGTTCAGTTCACTCTGCGACGCTCAGTGCTGTTTAGTTTAATTCCTTTGTGTTTAGTTTCCTTTTTTCCCTCTGTGTTTTGGTTTATCATCTTATGTTGGTGTTCAGATTTCTCCCCTTTTGATTTGCAGTCTTTGTCTCTAAGTGCATTGGCTTCTTCCTCTGTGTAAAATAGTTTAAACAGATTAATATAAAACCTTCAGGCGTCTGAATAATTAATCCAAAGACGAACACATTTTTACAGATTCACAATCTTCTTCCTGATATTTTTAATGATTTCTTTAGATTTTTTATGGTGTCACACAAGAAAAATTTCTGAATTTGGAAAAAAAGACCCTATCCAGTCAGAACCGGCCCAGAACCGGCTATGACCTTATGGATCAATTTGTATTGGTTTTTATCTGAGAGGAACTACAAACAAGAAATTTTACAGTCTGATAGATTTGGGGAACCTTTTGCAAGGTGGAGTGGTCATGATGCTGAAACCTAAAAATCTGAAAATTGGGAATTAATAAAGAGTAAAGTTTTAGCCCAACTTCATTCATTCAACTCGGTTTTTGCAGCTTTCCATCATTTCTGTTTTTCCTCTAACATGTTTGTTTTTTAATTGAACCTCGCAGGATATATACGGAAGAAGATTTGGGCCACTTGAAAAAAAATCACTTCTGAAAAAAATCTGAAATCTGATTTTCTTGAGTCTTTTTTCAATCATCTTCTGTAGATAAATAATGTATAAAAGGTGGAAAAACATCTGAAAGGAATCATGTTGGTTTCATTTTTCATATCATAAAATCCTGTTAGTTTAATATTGTGTTTATTTCCAATGCTCTGAGTGTGATTACTATGTTAATGTTCTTTCTGAGTCTGGTCTTCAATGGCTCTGTTGTTAAAACTCAAACAACCTTTGCTGTTTTAATCCAGGCCGATCTGCTCGGATTAAGTGCGGAGACGTTAGCGAAGCGGAAAGTCTGACAGTAAGTTGGAAGATTTGCTCTTGTGGTTCAGAGATCACACTGCTTCCTGGCTTACTGTGCAGCACTTTTAGGATTTCCAACATGGCTCCTCCCTGAACCCCAACACAAACCCGACCTTACCGAGTCGTTAAAGAACGAGAGTGGATTTAAACTTTACTGTGAAAAAGCACAGGGAGAAACGGATGAGTGCTCTGCAACAGGGAGATCACAGTAAGCTGGTTTTTAATGGTCAGGAAAGTTGTAGCAGGCGCCATGTTGAGTCACGCTGAGCCTGCAGCTCCCAGTTATCTGTCACTGCTGCCTGAACAAAGACTGCTGGGCGGATCGATGGAGAGCAGAGCGCAACGCTTTCCCACAAACAGCCATCAACATTCGAACCCGGCTCCCGTCTGTGTGGCGAACAGGGGCGATTCTAGGACCTGACCTTTAGGGGGTCTTGGCCCCCAGCAGGGATCAGACCCATGAGAAGATATTTGTTGGTGCGTTTTCTAAATCTAACTACTTATTTACAAACATTCACAAACAAAATTAAGAGAAATGTTGTCAGCAATTCATAGAAAAAAAGAACAATGTTCATTTTACTCAAACTTATAAAGCGTAAAATCAGAGAAACTAAATTTTTTCCAGAGGTGTATAAACTCAGTTTGAAACAGAGTCTGAAGATACATCATGCCTCCCAACATCTGCTAACATTAATGAGACACAAGCAGCTGTGGAGTCACACAGTCCTAGTGGGTCTGCTGCCCCGGAAATTAAAATAAAATCTACTTAAAAGTATGCATTTCCAGTCATTTGAAGAACATTTTACTAAAACCAGTTTATTAACAAGGTGGAAGTTCAGGTAAATGACTCATTAAACTAGTCATTAACCTGAAATTTATTTGAAAATCATACTTAGAAATTGCATTACGCTTATTTTTATCTGAACGTTATGCAGCTGTTGGCCTTTTTCTTTAAATAAAAACGCAGTGAACATTATGAGTCAGGGTTTTATTATTTCAGTTCACAGTTCATGAAGTGAGTCTATCATAGTTTCAGTACCAAACACATTTCTGTTCACACACACAGAAACAGACCAACATTCTGCAAAAGCTCTTCAGTTTCACCTTATTTAAGTGACTGCAGAGAGATTTGGGTAATTAATTACAAAACATCACAACAGTTACTAATCAAACTTCAAAAAAGAGCAATAAGAACCAGGATCAGACTAACCCATTATTTATCCAAATTTTTTTGCACATGTACACAATTTTGTACTGAACTACAAAATAATCTTCAAATAAATAAATCCAATACTGTACACAATTTCCATCCATAAATATAAAAATAACTCTAAATTAATTACTGCTAAAAAACAAATAAAAACATTTTTAAAAAATTGCTAAGCATAATATTTTGCATTGCAAATCGCCATTTGAATTGAAGTGCTGGTGATATTATATTATAATATCATGTGTGTATTATAGGTCTGTCCCCTTATAGCTGATTAAAAATATATATAATGGTCTTTACTGTTTTCTTTAAAGGCTGGCTCTAGACCAAAGTTACCACAAGGCCCCGTGTAGTCAGTGTTTTTTTATGGAGACACTAAAAAAAATAATTCAACACAAACAGAGCAACATTTCATCATTTAATATGTGAACCAAAGAGCCACTTGTGTCTCCAGAGATTCAGGTTGCAGATCCCTGATCTAGCCGATGGAAAGTGAGATCCTATCTCAATACAGCAGCTAAAAGTGCAGCACTATAATTTTTTATTCATTGTTAAAATAAAATTGTGAAGGTTTAGAAAATGTAGTGTCCGTCTCTAGGCAACTGTGACGTTCAGCGGCGGTCCGTAGCGTTCTGGGGTCCTTTAGCTCCAGCCACGACAGTGTAGCTGACCTTAATATTTCCTGTGTTTTATTTTGGCCATTGTTGTTAAACTTGGTGTTGATGTGTGTATTATAGGCAAATCTATGGGACAGTTATGTATCGGTTCAATACGGGACGCACGTTTAAAGGCCAAATATGGAACTTTTCTGCATAGAAACCTGATTTACACAGAAAGCAAGTTAAAAAAGTAAAACAACAGATTTGATCTGGTGTGAAACCAATGCTGGTATCTATGTGCAGTGCTTTGCTTTTTGCTCTCACTGAGTCTGATTGGTATCCTGAGGAGGGGAGAGGATGACTCCCTGGGAAACCGATGAAGGCCAGCTGGAGACGAGTCTAAGCAGACAAACCCTCCTCACCAGGAGACGGTCATTTTCCAGGACTGAAACACCCCAGTGCACTTCAATCAGTCCAGCTAACACACACACACACACACACACACACTGAAAACACATTCAGTCGCTCCTGCACATCTCTGGTCCGTCCAGCTACAATCTTATTGGATGAATTTATTCTCAAGTTTTAGATACTATAAAATAGAGAACATTGATGTGTTTTTATTAAAGAGACAGTATTATTACTTGATTTTATAGCAAAATCAAGTAACTATGTTTCCTTCATTTGTCATAAAAATGCTGTATATATCAAATATGACTTAAAAGAAATTTGACTTTGTAATTTAAAACCTTGAAATTGGGCCGCTGTCTCTTTAAGAACTTCCTGTTCTTTCTGAAGCTCCGCCTTCAGGAAGCCATCACAACATGGCTCCTCTATTTTACCAGAGTTACTCTGAGAAGTAGTTCCTATGATGAGCTCAGCAGTTTTTGCTAATTGCTGCTGGCTAGTCTGAAGGAGCTGAGGGGGGTAGTCATCAGGAAGGGCTACTCTGTGAGGCGGGAGCTCAGGAAGCTTGGAAACTGCGTCCTGAAGGCGGGGCTAGGTCCACTCAGGCGTTTAGAACAACTGAATGGTTGCCATGGAGATTAAAGGATTCCTCAAACATGAATGAAAGAATCAAAAAACGGTCCAGAAATTACTTTATAACATGATGCAAAACTAAAAATTTTTAGATGTTTCTTCACCTTTAATGTTTCGCGACAATCTGAATTGTTTAGACCAGGGGAGTCAAACTGGAGGGCCGCTGTCCTGCAACCTTTAGATGAGCCTCTGCTGCACCACCTGAACAGAATAATTAGGTCATTAAGGCTCTGGAGATCTGATCTACACAAGGAGCAGGCAATTAAGCCGTTTCATTCCAGTATTTTGTACCTGTGGCTCATCTAAAACCTGCAGGACTGGAGTTTGACATCTGTGGTTTAGACCATCATTATAAAATTTGTACATTTCAGAATCCAATTCCAAAAGTACAAAATTATCTTGTTCTGAGTAAAATTTGCACAGTAAAAATTTTCAGTCTTCTCAAAGTTGCAAATATCCTTGTTTGTGCATCTTTTCCTTCCACACAATTTTCTATTAATATGCTTGGATACAGCACCTTATGAAGAGCTTCTTTAATGATAACATTTTGTAGTTTATCCTCTGTGTAAGAGGACTGCCAGCAGTCTTTTCCAATAACAGAACTATGTCAAAAATGCTCTTTGGTCTATTCAAACTTTGAAAAAGTCGGAAGTCAGAATGAACAGAATAAATGTTTGAAGTGCACCACTCACTGTGTAATAAACCTGCATGATGAACTTTTCTTTTAATTTTTGTTTCATTTGGATTTGCTATTCAGGACATGATCAGTGTCATAAAGTAGTAAAGAAAAGCACAAATAAGGACCTATTTTTCTGCCAGTCCTGTATCTCTAACACTGCATGTAAAATAAAGAGTTATTAAAGTGGAGTTCTGGTTTCTAACAGAGGGACATTAGCAGCAGGTCTGTCCAGCTGGTCACTAATGCCAGAGGCTTTCTGCTCCGTGAGCTATCCGGCGGACAGACGCTGGAATTCTATTGATTTGTCCGACATTAGGCTCAGTCACAGCAGCAGATCTCCGCCAGCAGGACGGGACGGTCAAAGCGCTGAATGAGGAGACACTGCCCTCTGCTGGCCGCTTATGGAAATATCACAGCAGCACATGCGCTTCTGCGCCCATCTGGCATAACATTATGACCACCTGACCAGTAGCAGGCTCCGCCTCCAGACTCTGAGGGTGTGCTATGGTACCTGAGACCTCTAAGAATGTCCAGTAGACTCGGTTATTGGGTTAAAATGGCAACATTTGTTCCAATTTGCTGTAGTTCTTTTTCTCTCTGCTCTGAGTCAAACCAACCTGTTCCCCTCCTGGCCTGTGGGGGCGCTGCACCAAGAACCACTGAAGGAAACAAGACACTGAGAGCAACTTCCTTCTTCAACAAATGGAAACTGAAACGGAGGCGTCAGATTTTAGTGGTTGGAGGATTTCTCTTTAGTCTTTGGCTAAAGACCATGAGCCATTTCTGCTGCTAGCATTAGGCTAGCACTCTAGCTTTGGTTGCATTTACCCAGAATGCCCTGCGCTGTAGTCCACTTCCTGCTTTTAGAACAGTCTCCAGTCCACCTGACATTCACATATGCATTCAAACCGAACCAGAGTTCACTTCAACTGAACCCAGCTCGAGGTTTGTGAACTGACTAACTCAGTTCCTTTCTGCTTGGGGAGGTGTGATTCGTTCACACCTCCCCAAGCAAACCGGACTTTATACACAAGAAGACTGGAGTTGGACTAAACTCCAGTTTTTAAATTAACTGACATTATCTGTTGGGTCAAATCAAGAGCCAGTTTTTGCTCCCCTGGATGACCCCTCCATGACCTCTGATTGGTTCTTTCTGACCAGTTTTGTTGCATGCTAACCCTAAACCTGCAGACTGGGAAATGTTGTTGCATAAAACATCCAGGCTGGGATCTGAACCCTGAACCCAGGCACCAGCTGCTCCACCTTCTACACATATAAACTATTTTCCCAGAGGAGTACAAAAAGAAATTCAGCTTTTAAAGTAAAGGATTTTATTTTTATTAAGGTTTAAATGTGCCCTTATCTGATTTTAAAAGCAAAGCTGGGATTTTCTCCATGACATTGTGGAACAAGTATGAGAATTAATCATCCCTGCCATTAAACTGAACTGCAATAAACCATAAAAAGGGTTTTTGTTGTTTTATCTGCTTCTGCCACATGCAGCTTGAGACATGAGGTCAAACACAACCAAAGTATATTAGCTGCTGACCTCTAGCTGACACAGAAGGTAAAGCAGAAAGTGGCATCAGATGAGAGAGAGTCACAGTTGGGTCATGTAACAGCAGCGTTTAAGAGCCTGGTTACAGGCCAGAATACTAAAACATGTTTACTTCAACATGTGTCCACTATAGTGCAGCTTTTATTCCTCTCTCTTGTGTTAATGGAGCCTTTAATGGAGGACAGAGGTGAAACAGCAGAGATAAAAGTGTAACTTAACATCTGATCTGTATTCAGACCTCTGCGGTCGCCGCCTCTTGGCAGGAAGTTGACGAAGCTCATTGATATTCATGGTGGCGACTCAAGTGGCGTGTGATTTGAACAGGTAGCGCTCTGCTCAGAACAGAGTCCCATTTATGAATCTGTCCTCGGTGATGTTAACGTCGGGGCAGGAGGTTCGGGAGCCTGGGAGGCTGATGGAGGAGTGAAGCTGATTAACCTGAGCTCAGCTAGCTTAGCACACAGAAACCCAGAGACTGACTGAAGGTTTCCATCTCTGCAGTTCGTCATGTCACTGGTTAACTGGATCATTCACCTTTAATAATAATAATTTCATCCTCAAACAGAAGAAGTAGCAAAACACAGAGGTGGTTCTAGCAGGAATGGTGCCCTGGGCAAACCTCCATGTTCCCCCATTTTTAGTTTCACACAAAAAGGACGTTTACATGGAGATACATAATCTGAATAAACATCATCAACGTCTGACTTGTGTCAAATATGCATCAGAGTGTTTTCTATGAAACAACAAGTAAAGCATCTGGCCAACAGCAGCGATGCTTTTTCAACTTCAGCGTTCAGGTTACAGAGTAAAAGAATAAAACAGCAAAACCTCTTCAGTCCAGCTGTCATAGCTTCTCTTCCACAATGCTTTGGTAGTTCTTCATCTTCTGTTGTATTTGAGTGCTGAAGATACAAAGGAGTTCATAACTATGTGTCCATAGTGAACATTTTATATCATAAAATGTTTATTTTGGTTTAGCAAACAATTTCTGGTGGCAGGCTGCACCACCTGCTGACATAAATGACTAACTCAGTTCCTTTCTGCAAATAATTAATACAATGACGCCCCCTGACACAGAGGTGCCCAGAGCAGTGAGCCTTTTTTCCATATCAAAAACCATCAGCATATAGGAACCAATCAGAGGCCACCTTCTGACAGTGTTGCACACAACATGCAGAGCTCACTTCCTCCAACCAGACATGCAACCAAGCAGTGAACTGTGAACTAACGGGAGTGATGGATAACCTTTCATTAAATATGGGTCAAATGAAGAAATATTGCTTTTCTTATAAAGATCATTTAGATCCACCAGAGGAAATGGATTAATTCACACGTCAAAACATCATTTAGTGAGGCGTTAGCACCACTTAACGCCTCTCAGGTTGTAAATAAAAATAAAGACATGAGCCATTCAGAGGCTGCAGCGTTACAGACGGCCATTAATAGAGACGATAAATATCAACAGCAGCTGAACACATGAATGACCTTGAATTATCCAACTCGTGCTTTCTGCTGAAGCGACGAGTCGGTTTGTGACTCGACTGAGAAATTCAGTGGAAACCATGAGAGTCAATGCATCACTTGTGTGTGTGTGTGTGTGTGTGTGTGGGATTACTAACATAGTGAATTTTCATGTACACTTGAATTAATCATAATCATTAGTTGCAGATGTTATGACTGAAATTAAAACATGCATTTAGACAGGATGTTGTTAATGGCAACAAAATCCTTTATATAAATTATAAAGTGTTGCAGTTTTTCTAGTTCAGAGGTAAAATAATGAAAAGTTCTGTGTTTTTCTCTTTAAACTTGTGTATTAATGTATTTATTTATGATTCTCAGCAGTTGATGACCCTAATCTTAATAATATGCAACATTGGTTTATTCATAAATGAAACTAAAACATCCTGATAGAAAACAGATGAAATAAAAACAGACCTCAGGGTAAAGGATTACAAAAAAATCAACTTTTATTAGATAAAAATAAATATTTCCATGGTTACGCAGGGCTGTTATCGGCCTGCAGGGGGCGGTCTAAAGCTCTCATAATCTTGCTTTGTAGTTTTCTGTGTAGGAAGCTTAAAGCGATGTAAAGATAAATAGTAATATTTTAATAATTATTGTTAACAGTTATAATTTAGTTAATATGTTGCTTCTATTTGTGCTGGAGTCACATTTTATGCATATTTCATTCATTTTCCATTCATTTTATTTTTATAAAGTTAAAATATTCACATCCCTGTTTTGATTTAAAATATTGTTAATTATTGGTTTGTCAAAAAAATCACTTTGTTGATTATGATTTATTTGTAAAAACAATGAAATATTTTTATAGGCAGTGAAGTCGATAAAGTGTAACATAAAATAACTCAAATGTTCATTTGTTCCTGTTGGTGTCAGACTTTTTTGTACCAAATATTTGCTTTTGTTCTTTGCAAATTACCACCAAATATTGGAGATAATAAAATAAAGTTGAACTTGTCCTTAGGACATATTCACTAATTACAGAAATATAAACTTGACTTCTTTCTGTACCAATGTGCAGGATAAATATTCAGCATCTGATCGCTACCATTAACCTCTACTTTACTTTTAGCAAAATATAAATGCGACATTTTTAAAGTCAGTACAGTACTGCACAAGCAGTGGAATTAGTGTGTTTAAAATTGTAACTTTGGTCAACTTTTCGATTTATTACAGCAGCTTCTCCGTGACGTCCCTCACATCCTTGTCCCAGAGTCCAATCTGTTTCATTTGTTGCTATCTGCCTCATTTCTGGTTATCTGGGATGAAGAAACTCTGACAAATGGCCGCTGTCTGTCTACCATCTGCGCTTGTGAGCAAATCTCACGACCTCCATGTTTATCCTTCAGCGCGCTCAGTGAAAACTAATGGTGGCCGCGTTGTTCTTGCAGACAGGGTTGGCGACCTTTTCAGAGGGTGATCATTTAATCAACACAGACAGCCTTTCAGAGACCACTTGCCATTTATCTGGACTACAAGATTAGGCCCCCTGGTGCAACAACAAACTGATCGAATCATCGTCCCCGGACGGGAAAGTGACAGCAAGAAAACACGGAAATCAATGGCTCAGCAGCCAGAGTTAATATCTTGGGAATTATGGAGGCATCCATCCGTTTTCCACACCTGGATCAACATGTTGACGTTCAGTACTGGAGGGAAACCGGGTCAGGCGTCATTTACTGTACACTGTAAACTATGAAATGACTTTTATCTTGAGCATGATGAATGTTATCATCATCATGTCAGAGGTTTACATGCACTCTGACATGACTGTCACAGTAATTACTGTTATTTTAAAACAGGAATCTGGTGCACCAGTTTGAATTTAGGCAGTTTTCAGTCTCATTATAGTTTAATGTGATTTAGCTGCAAGTCACAAAGAAAACATTTTTGTTGCCCTTTAAAGGCTTCAGGCTTAAACCTATCAGAACCAGAGTTCACCTAATCTGGTTGTTTATTTCGGTGCATAAAAGTCTCTATTTTTAATCATACATTTTTAATATGGTTGATGTCAGCGTCATTGTTGCAGTCCTGACCTCTGCAGCCATTGCTGCACCTTATTGTTAGCCAGCTATAAATTCAGCTATAAACCTTCACTCACTCATCAATATTTACAACACTTACATTTTATGTTCTAATAAGTTCATCACCAAGATTCACTGGATAAAGTGTAATAAGATGAAGCTTTTCAACAGTTATAAAAAAATCAGAAATATGTTTAAAAGTCCAGTTTGTGTCAAGAACCGACCAATTTAACTGAACTGGACTGTTTCTTATAAGAAGAGTGGTGAAATATCGCTGTCAGATTAAGGATGTCACAACTTGCTTATGGGATTTTTATCCAAATATTGATAGGTTTATATATGTGTACATTTAGTTGGATGAGAGTTGGATGCATTTTAACTTGTGCTCCCAGTATTTGTTTTTCCAGCGCAGTGAAGTGAAACTTTTCAGTGTTAAGAGGCCAAAGTGAAGGTAAAGTTCCTGCTGGAGGTGAAATGTGGATCTAAAGTCCTGCCTGGCTCTTTAAATGAGAAGCTCCACCAGCGGAGTCACTAAGAATAGTTTTGTTTTGATTTATGATGTGTTATTATGAGGCTCTCAGGGGAATACGCAGCAATTAAAATCCGTCTCATTAACAGTAAACTTTCAACTCTTATATTTTATGACTTACAGTTAAACAGTTCTTCCTCTGACTGAAGGAAACAGCTGCTTAAGTTCAGGTTATCCTGGAATGCTAATATTACAATCCACAGGACGAGTGTCAGCTTAATGCCAGATTCTCATTTGTGACTCAAACAATCAGCTTAATGCTCTGGCCAAAAATCTAATGCCACCAGATCAATCTTTGGCCTGAATCTAATTATGATGGAAAACCCTTAGTCTTATTAAAACATCCCCAACAGAACCTGGATGAACACGACTCTGCAGCAGAAGCTCCTCCATCAGGCGGATCAGCACAAAACCCCAGTTACCTGTTTTTACTGAATTTAATGGAGTCTGGAAAGAAAGTTTCTTATTTATGTCTAAATGTATTTTCCTAAAAGCAGCTGATAAAGATTTTCTTCTTGTGAGAACAAAATAAGCAGCCAGGAGACTGATGGTGACTTTGGAGGAGCTGCACTTCACAAACTTGACGTTTATCCATTAGAGGGAAGGAGAAAACCAATGCTGACCAAATAATGTAAGAAGTTTGATTTAATGTTTACTGGAGGGGTTCTGGTCGAATGAAACCAAAACAGAAAAGCTACGTTCACACAGCTGCGGATCGGCCCAGTTCTGACCATTTCACCCAGAAGAAACCCAATCGGTGCCACTTCCATGGAACCAAATCATCTCTGATTGTCTTCAGAGCGTCTGCAGCATTTTATCAGACTTCTGCATTGTTAATGTGAGACGTAAAAATAATTCTGCTGCAGAAGAAGCTTTACGTCCTTCATGTCCCATCAAAATGATTTTAGTTTATTGCTTTAAGTTTGAAGTTTAGAACAGAAGGAAAATAGTGAACTCACCGACCAGACGGTCCACTGCTTCTCTGCTTCAACTTTTTATTTTCCTGGCCTTTGTATATATTTTAAAAACTGGTTAAAGCACATCCCACAAGTGCAACAACAGCTAAGCTACATTTCCTTTACAAGACCTGGACTCGCATCACTCAGAGAGCCACATCGTAAATTCCTGGCCAAATTCATGCGGCGACACGTTTCATGCACCACTGCAGCAAACACAAGAAGTGCATATTAGAAACAGGCTGACAAGGAGAAGAAACAAGCCCCAGTCAAGAGCACGCATCCATGGCCGCCTCACAGCCACATGCCTTCATGTTCCACATATTAAATATGAATCAATTACATAAGCAGCTTCGGCTCAATCATGTATCTGAAAGGAAAACGAACTCCAATTTTTCATCCGTTTCCCTGCGGGGTAAAAAGAGAAAGTAAGAGCTCTCAGAGGAACCAGAACCTCCAGCTTCAGATGGAGATCTGGGTGGATCAGGGCTAAAGAGACACAGCTGGAGGAATAAATGACTTATGCAGCTTGTAACAAATTCATTTACATCTATACCAGACTCATTACCGTCATCTTTCAGGCCGATTGCATCCTAACTCATTCTCCTTTATTGGTGCTGCTGTGACTGTAACAGTGTGAGCGCTAGCTGGTAGCCTGAGGTGATAGATGGCGGGACGGGAACGCGGCCAGCACACGGAAAGCTGAGTCTGAAACACAAAGAGGTAGAAAGATTAATGTTTGATGCTGTAAACAGAATAGAATCAGAGTTTATAATACACTCCTACTGTTTCCATTAAAGCCTGGAAAACTGGGCAGCAGTGAAAAGTTCTGGGTTCGAATCCCAGCCTGGGATCTTTGTGCATGGAGATCCCAGTTCTCCCAGTGAATGAGTGGATTCTCTCTGGGTACTCCAGCTTCCTCCAACAGTCCAAAACGTTTCTGTTAGGTTCATTGATTACATTGATTGTAAAAATGCTATGTGTGTGCACTGCAAAAACACAAAACCTAACAAGTCTTTTAGTTTAATTTCTTGTGCAAATATCTTAGTTCATTTGTAAGAAGACAAAACTAACTTACAAATAACTTTTCAAGAAATAGGAGCTTGAATTAAGTTAGTAATTCTTGGATGTTGATGAAAACTTCTTGTTCCATTTTAGTCAAGTCTCTAATTTTTTATCTCAGGAATAGAAAGTGATTTAATTTCACTTAAACACCAAAATGAATCTTAATTATTCCAAAAAATATCCCTGAAAATCCAACTTTTCCAGAACTTCCCATCTCCTAAATCTCAGCCAGTTTTCAGTCTGATATGTTTTTGGTCTCTAGTCATGTTGTAGGATTCTGTTCTGGTTCAGTTTAGTCTGTTTTTTAAAATTCTCCGAGCCATGACACTGCCTCCGCCGTGCATTCCTGGGAACATTACCAGCTGCTGAACAGAAAAGAAAATATTGCAATGACACAAAAGCAAAAGTTTTTAGAAGGTTTTTGTCTCATCTCATCTGGAAAAAAAAAATCTATCACAGCATTTAGATAGATAGATAGATAGATAGATAGATAGATAGATAGATAGATAGATAGATAGATAGATAGATAGATAGATAGAT
>CAEFZY010070923.1:0-11614 GCA_903066815.1 Brachyrhaphis roseni
ATCTCAAGTCTATCCACACCTCCATGCTTAAGCTAGTGTCAGTACCTCTCCAAATATTCCTGACTCTGTCAAAGTATGGTTTAAGTGTTTTGAAAACTGCTCAAACCCATAAGCTTCTGATCTTTCAATTAGGCCACAGGGTCCTTTTTACCGATCAATTGTGTCGATTGGAACTTGGCCTTTCCAATCGCCACAATTGTTTGGAAAACAGGACCAAGTGGCCTAATTGACAAGATCAGAAGCTTCACGGTTTTAGGTACTTAATGGTTGTTTTTAAAAGATTAGCCCCAGTGATGGATTGGGCATATATATATTATTCTATATATAGAATAACAGGATCACGTGGCTATAAATATTCTCATTGATCAGTAAAAAACTCTGATGTCAGAAATTATAGCTAGCTTTCTTTTTTCTCCTCTGTAGCTGACACAATTGGTGGGCGCTCAGACTCTCGGGCCTTAAAGGAATCCTCGTCACTGCAGAGCCGTGACATTGTGCATGTGGTCCGCACTGAGTACATTTACAGCCGGCCTCCGCCTTGGTCCCAAAGCCTTCCTACTCTCCACATCATCACTCCCACTTACAGCCGCCCAGTGCAGAAAGCTGAGCTGACCCGCCTGGCCAACACTCTTCTCCATGTGTCCAATCTGCACTGGATTGTCGTGGAAGACTCCCAAAGGAGGACCAGTCTGGTTAGCCATTTCCTTCAGGAAAAGGGTCTTAACTACACTCATCTCAACATTTTGACACCATTGAATTATAAATCTAGAGGAGACGGGAGGAACCCCAGAGTACCGCGGGGTACCTTGCAGAGGAACCTGGCCCTGCGGTGGCTACGAGAGACCCTCCCCTTAAACTACAGCCAGCCTGGAGTTGTCTACTTTGCAGACGACGACAACACATACAGTCTACAATTGTTTGAAGAGGTGAGGGGATATGTTTTAAAAGTAAAAGTTTTCTCTTTTTGCTCCCTTGCTTTCTATTAACATATCTTAGTCCTTGAAGCGAAACAGTAGCATTTCTGTCAACTCCAATGAGTAATTTTTATGTTTGTGCTTTCATCTAACAGATGAGGTCGACTAAGAAGGTATCTGTGTGGCCTGTGGCATTTGTGGGTGGCCTACGATACGAGTCACCAAAAATAAATGCCCTAGGCAAGGTGTATGGCTGGAAAACAGTATTTGACCCACACCGCCCTTTCGCTATAGACATGGCTGGATTTGCAGTAAACTTGGGCCTCATTCTGTCCAAACCTCAGGCTTATTTCAAGCTTCGAGGAGTGAAGGGAGGATATCAGGAGAGCAGCTTACTGAAGGAACTGGTCACTCTGAGTGAGTTGGAGCCTAAAGCCTCAAACTGTACTAAGGTAAGAGAAGTTCTCTCAGCAATCTTAATATATTTCTACAACTTGAACTTTTACAAATTTGGCAACATTGAAACTACAGTGCAGTTTACTGGGAATTCTTGTGACTGACCAACCAAAGTCAAGCATGTGGAACAAAAGTGTAGCTGTGTTAAACCTAATCCAGATTAATAATTCTGCCACCAGGGCCAATCCTAGTGGCTGAATTATTCCTCTGGATTAGGTGATAAAATGTGATAAACAGCATCAAAGTTGTCAGTGCTCTGTTGTGAAGTAATATATTGTTAATACAGTATGTGCTAACATAGTTACATGCCACTGATATTAATATTTTAAATCCCTGAAGTCAATAAAAACAAACTAGCCCTTTAAGATTTGTATGTGGTTTGCCCCAAATCACTCAGCAAACAAGTTGGAGAAGGCGATCTGGTCAGAAGAGACTAATATTAAATGCTTTGGCCAACATGCATCCATGAGCCTATAGTCAATCATAAAGACTGACACATAATGCTATGGGGAGACATTTCTTCCAAAGGACAGGGAAGTTGGTGAGGGTTGAGGGGAAGATAGATGGAGCTACATAAAGGGTAGTCCAAGAAGAAAATCTGATAGAGGCTGCAGAAGACTTTAGACTGAAGTGGAGGTTCACCTCACAGCAGGACTATGACCTTAAGCATAGTCAGAGCTACAATAAAATGCTTCAGCTCAAAGTATGTTTTTGTATTATAATGGCTTAGTCAAAGCCTAGTTTTAAAGTCTGTGGCAAGATCTGAAAGTTGCTCTTCACACATATTCCTTATCTTACCTCACTGAGTATGAGGTGTTTTTCAAAGAACATTTTCAGATGTGCAAAGGTGTATACTGCCCAAGAGACTGCAGACTTGGTTCTTCAAAGTAATGACAACAGTGAAAAGAGGGGGAAGACAAGGATGGGGAGAGGAGGAATACAAATGTACCCCACTCTTCAGATTTTTATTTACATATGAGACAAAAAATTGAGAATCCTCTATAATGTAGTTCTACACCGGTGTAATGCATTGCTTTATGATTGTCCATCACAAAATCTTAATAAAATGTAGTAAAGTTTGTGGTCGTAATGTGACAAAATGTGAAAACGGGTGATTCAGAAGTCAGATTTCACTGAATCATTAACCCAATGCCACTTCTGGATATTTAATGTACTTCCTCTAAACCAGCGGTCTCAAACTGCAGTCCTCAAGGGCCACTGCTCTTCAACTTTTAGATTAGTATGTCATCATTTTTGACTGGCTTTCTGCTCATCCATGCCTGTCTTCTAATACCCACAGGTATTAGTGTGGCACACACGGACGGAGAAGCCTGTGCTAGTAAATGAGGGCAAGAAAGGATTTACAGACTCTAACGTAGAGATATGACATTCTTCAACCGACACAGGTAATAGCTGAGCTTCCGAAAGATAAATTATTGCAAATCTGCACTGTGATTATTTTTGCGAAATGGCTTGAGGGGGAAGAGTGTAGTTCATACAGGACATACTTCTTTTTTCCTTCATGGATGTAACCATTAACATTTCTGCTCTATATAGATTTGAGAGAAGAAAATCCTATTAATGACTGCATTTCTGAGAACATTGAGATGATTCATCAATAACAAGCACTTTAACTTATATACCTTCATGGTAAAATTTATGTAAAAATTTGAATGGCTGCATTTTTTTTAAAAATGTTGGTTTCTGTTTATTTATTTATTTATTTTTAATCCAGAAGATCTGGATTGTGATGGCATGCTGTGTGCTCTCATTTGGGATTCACACATTATTTTATCCCTTTTTTTTACTTAAACTTTTGTATATCAGGTATTTTTATGAATTATGGAGAAAAGTAGTTAAAAAAATGCTTAATCTTTGCATATTTAATTAGATTTTATTTTCATTAAAGTTTGTATTTGATTTTTTTTTTTTTCTATTTACTGGGGCTCTGATCCCAGTTTGGGGCAGTTTAATCCAATGAAACAGACAGATTGTCACGCTTGAGCAAACAAAATACCTCCCTGCGACCTCCTGCTGTCAGATATTTATTGGAATCACATATGCAAAAGGCTAGAATATAAAATATGTCTCTATTTTCACCAGTCATTTGTCAAAGGGGATGCTAAATATTTCCATGGCTGGTTCAAATTTAGTCCCATGGCAGCTGAGTATGAGTCTGTCAGTGATGACTGAAGCATGTTTATTGAGGATATATCACAGATGTTTTCTTATCAGGCTTTTTGAATAGTATGGCTGCATTATTTTTGCTTTCTTCTGAAATGGCTTAGCATAGACCTGGTCTCAGATCAGCAGCCCAAAGTGTCACCATCTCTCTTTAAAGAAACAAATATCCAAAAATGTGTTTTATTCAAACAATAACTATTGGATAATCTCGTAATGACAGCAGATGTTGGTGTTGGTAAGGGGTACTGATTGCGTCTTCTTATTTTTGTACAACCACAAAGGAAGTTTTCTACCAAGTATGTGACAATTTGAGCAAACTGTGGGGACAATCTTTATCTGCTTTGGGGACTTTTAGTTCCTACTTTGCAGACAGTTTCATTACTCCTGCTTTAGGGCACCAAAACCAATGGTAACCAATGATTTAAAGTTTCTGTAATCTTAATGAAGGAGTAGGGAAATATGGTTGAATAATTCCAATAAATGAAATCTGGAAGGGGCTTCCCAGATCTACTTAGTTTGATCAGAGGTATTAATCTGTTATATTTTGTTATGATGAACTGGTCCAAATAAGGAAATGAACCAAAAACATTGGAAAGTGTGCCATAAGATATTTTTTTAAAAATACAGGTAAATTAAAAATAGGTTAAATTTAAATATTTTTGGTTACTTATCTGCTTATCTACATACTTAACAAGAGACATGCACTGACCAGCAGTGGTAGAGTAAGAAGTTGCAGTATGGTTGTTTACAGGTATAAAACTGAAAACGGAGGAGGGCAAAATGTGAGTATAGAGGAAGGGTAACAATTGGCAAAGAAGCAAATAGACCTTGAGATGTCATTCAAAGACTGACATCATAATGTTGGATTAATTAAATCAACCGTAAAACAGAAAAATTAAGATAATAATGAAATCGTAAATAATGTTTACTGACACAGAGATTTGCATAGATGACATACGTAGGTAGACCCCCAACACTCTCCTACTGTAACTTTACCTTTTGTCTTTCTTTTCCTCAGTCTTAATTAGGTGTATACCTGTTGTTTCAGGAAAGGAAGCTTCACTGGGATCTGTCTGGGCTCAAACCACCCTCAGACCTCCGGTGACCAAAAAACATAACAACGGCACAATAGCTGCACTTAACCTCTGCTGCATAAATGGAGGCACTGAGCCATGTGCATGTACTGAACTCCACATATCAAAGCTCAACTGCACAGGAACTTTGTGGTGTGTTCTGCTGGGCGGAACTGAGTTGACAGAGGAAGGAGTTGCCAAATGGAGCCGGCACAGTAGGAGCTGAAACAAAGGAGGTTACCCGACTTAAACTCCAGAAAGAGATGAACCAGTGTGCAATAAAGAACCCTCTCAGCACAGATGCCACCAGCCAAGCATCCAATCAGCACTTAATAAGGCTCTTTTGTTTTGAGGTCAGTGGGCTGTCGGGCACAGGGCTGCACATAAAACAAGTCCTTGTTTGAAGTAACACAGCACTGACTGGCAGATAGCGTTGATGGGATCCAAGCTCTCCCTACCACCCCCCTGTGTTAGTACTGTACAACACTAGCCTATTTAGATAGCACCCTGAACCCCTCACTAATTAGGAGTTGTATTTCTGCTCAGCATACATTCACTTAACCAGCTGACACACATGCACAATTTATTGTCAAACACAAACAACCTTTCACATTCATGTATTATCAGCACTTCCTGATGTGCTGCAAGGACTTCTGAGCTGTTCTCCTATTAAAGCGTTGATTCTGTTTCGTTAACAATCTCTGGACTTTGCCGGTTTGCTATTTGCTAATTTAAAGGACAATTTCTTTGTAAATTCTGTTTGCTGATTATTTATTATGAACATGTGGGAAAACTGTGGAATATAGAGCGTGAAAGTGAAGTGAAAACTCTTATTAAATATTTTGATTCTTCCCAGCATGGCTTGCAAGTTGTGATTTCGTACACCACCAACCTGCAGCAGAACCACTTTAACTCGACACTCCTTCAGTTTCTGGCTTTGAAGAGTTTGCGCAGTTCACAGTGTGCCCTGTAGGAGGCACCATTACTGTTCACATGGACACAACTGTATGATGTTTGGTCAGATCTGTGTTTTTTAAATCAAACCATGCCTGAATTGATCCTTATTTGACCCTGGACTGGGTTAGTGGTAATGGTTAGACTTACCAGGACACAACCCCAAACATTGTCACCTTACTGTAGCATCCCTCTGCTAGTGATGGTGGTCTCATACAATGTGTAGCCATGTGACTGGCCTTTGGCATTGTTTGCAGGTAGGTTCTCCATGTTTATTGGCTTTAAAGACTTGAAAGGCTTCAAAGGAAAAGTAACTCAATAATACGACTGGGAAGGTAACTTCTACCTAGTTATATATTAATTCTACAGATTTTTCATTTATGCCTTTTTATTCAATATTAGATACACTTTAAAAAAAAATACAAATAAACTCATAATACAATTCATTTTTTAAAAAAGAAAATAAATATTTCATTGCCTAAAATTGCATTCTGTAGCAGGTGAAGCTAAAGTATCCCACTTGAGGAGTTTTGACAAAAATATATTTGGAAACTAATGTTTTTTGTTATTTAAAATGCAAAATGTATATTTATCTGAGAATGGGGTTTTTTTCACAAATTTCCTTTGTGGAGTCTATATACTCCTGTTAACAATTTATTTATTACTAAATTAGTTGATAATTATTTCAACAATCAATTAGTCACAATTAATTGTTTCAGCCCAACTCTAGATGCTGCTAGAGGCATAGCCTCCAAGGCTTGCCCCTAGAATAGTAAAAGATGGTTTACTATTGCTTATTATGCATGCTTATCATTTTCCTTTCATTTCACAATTATTCTACACTCTATGCTGTTATATTACATAGAATACAATAAAATGTACTGAAGTTATTCTCTGAATAAACGTAAACAAATTCAAGGGGTGTGAATGATTTTGCACAATACCTGTACTTTGTACTGAAGGTTCACGTGCTGTCAAAATGAGAAAATAAATCCCCCAAGAAGATGGTACTTTACAGTGTATTCCCCAGTTTCAGATAATAGAACGACATAATCTGAAACGCATGTATTTGTTCTCTATCGCCATCTGCTGGGTAATGCAACTGAAACACTCCATGCACCAAATTTTAGACAGCAGACCTTTGTCATTTCAGCCACATCTGCGCATATTTGCATGAACACCACGGCTGTTTTGTTTATGTCAGAGCTCACTCAACATAGCTGGAGACCAAAGCTCTGTAGGAAGGCTCAGAAAAGTTACTCCACAAACATCACGACCTAGAGGGACATAATAAATAGATCAACTTAAAACAAAAGTGATGAGAAAGGTAAATGCACAATCTTGGTTATATTCTTTGTAAGCTACTCTGTGAATGGAATATTAAGTTTTTAAAAGTACATAATAAACATTTTAATCTGAAAATATTTTTACTTTGAGCCTAAGAAGGCTCAAAATAGGGTCCACATGAAGCAAATCACCTCTGCCACAATTATTTACATATCTGCTGTCCGCACTTTGTACAATCCCCTTTTTTGCATACTTTTGCCATCAGGACAGAATCTACTCTTTATTTCATAAACATGGAGGAACAGAAAGAGAGCTCTTGTTTGGAATGAGGCAGTACCTTTTGACAGGATTCTCTATTGCTGATGTGGCACCTAAAGACGATTTGACCATTAAAAGACACATTCCTCCAACTCCTTTCCTCCCCCCAACATTTTACTTATTTTACTACTTGTGTTTTGGTTGTTTATGTTGTGTGGCACTCACATTTACTTTAAGTTTATTTTTGGTGCAATACTAATTTACTCCAAAAGATGGCAGTAGTGGCGCATAACAGAGACACTGACTTCAAAACTGTACCCAGGAGAAGCTCAGTGGAAGCCTAAACTGAATAGCTAGCGTCGCAGCAAAGCCATTACCGAAGAAGCTCATTTCTGTTTAAAACAGGTAGGTTAAGTGCACAAGTGATAGATATGTACCATTATTAGAAGTGTTTGTAAATTGAGAACAGTATTTTATTGGCGCCGATTCTACATTGTTGACTGTCAACGGCCGCTAGCCTAAATCCAAACTACCGTTATTTGTATTCCCCATTAGCCGTTGCCGTAACAATGGCGGCTCTTTGTGGGGTTCAGGGTTAGTTTATGATATCGACCGTTAGCCTCTAGACAGTTTTACGGTCGTTTTCTACGGAAGCATATTGCTACCACGGAGGAAAATTTTCGAATATTACATTATAACGGGATAATTACTGTAGAAATGTGATATTTATTGTATAACCGTGACAGCTGAGTTGTACAAACATGATACGTTGGGTAGTAACTAGTTACATTTACAGTACCTTTTCAGAAAAAGAAATATTGTAAGAATTTTTGCTCTACTGTACTTTTTACTTGAGTAATTTTATTATAAAGTATCACATACTCTTACTTGAATAAAATTTCTGGATTTTCTACCCACTGAATGAAAAACAAGCATGTTTTAACCAAAAATTCACCAGACAAAGACAAACCTGCACTCTTTGTTAAAATTTCAGGATTTGGACATTTTCTTTTGTCTGATTTAATTTTGTGTTACTTATATGAATTATTATCATTTCAGTCCTTAAAATACCCAAATTTCCATTTAACTTTATAGTTTGATCTGTTCGATGATGTATTTTTAAAATATTAAGTGAGTGATAATTTGATCAGTTACTCAGTACTTGAGTAGACTTTTTACCGAATACTTTGTTGCTGTTGCTTAAGTAAGTTCTTGTACGGCTACTTTTTACTTTAACTTGAGTAAAATATGTTGAAGTAGTGCTATTCTTATTTGAATACAATTTTTGGGGCTTCATGTTCCAGTTTATTTTATCAGAGGTCCCAGAATACAAGGCAAATGTAATACTTGTTATTAAACACTGCATTTTTTTTTGGTTTGTTTGTTTTAAAGGCAAATAAACGCGAATGAAACTGTTTTTCTTTCATTTTACCTATGTGACTTTAATCAGATATTTATTTAAGAGTATATAACTTAACGTTATGTTTCCATATATTGAAAATAAAGCTATAAAGATGTATTGTTGTAATACTATTACATTTGAATGTCATATTAAAAGGACAGTATTATGTAAAATTGACTTTTAGAGATTTATATTCTTTTATAATTATTATTCCCTCATCAAAAACATACCTGGAGTGTTGCTTTGATTCTTCCATGACTTCCACGGTAGATTAAACAATGTTTGAGAAATCCTTTAATCTACTTTGGCAAATATTCTGGGTGCTGAAGCAATTGATCACAGTGAGAGCTGCCTTTTCCACGCAGCTCCTTCTCGGAGCCGCTGTTCCCAAGCCAAACTTCTGCCTTATAGAGCAACCCTCCCACTCAACTCCTCAAGACTAGCGGCGGCAGCAATTAGCAAACACCTGGTGGAATGGCTGTCTGCTGAGCTCATCATGCAAACTACTTCTCTGTGAAACGCTGGCAAAAACGTTGTTAATGGCTCAATGGAGGAGGGTTGTGATGGAAGGTGGAGCATCGGAAAGAGCATGGTCTTAGAAAGACAGAGGCCTAATTGAAATTGCAATGTCAAATGTGTGACATATACAGCATTTTTATAAGAATTGAAGACAACAGAGTTACTTGATTGTGCTTTAAAACTGCAGCATGTGCCTGGTAAATACATAATTCCGCCCATTTAAAGTTGTAATCCAAACATCAAAAATGCAGAGAAGATAGTTCTTGGGGATTATGTACAGTAAAGTAACATGTAGCTAATGAACTAATTGTAGTCCAGCCTTGTTACTAAGGTGAGCTCATTGCCTTATGAGCCACTCCCACGAGGCGGTGCATGTTTCAGGCAAGCTCTGTGAGTTCATCTGCACACAGATGCTGCTGTCAACTCAGTACTCTGCTTCCTGTTTTAGAGCAGAGGATCCAACAGCCCACCCATGGGTGTCCTGAGGATAAGAAATAAACAGAAACGGATGCATGCATTCATTTGCTTGTGCATAGTTTGCTTCATCCTCTATAAGTATCTGGGGTAAGTGTTGTCTAATTTTAATTTGTCAGTTGATACTGATATTAAGCTATTTTTGTCTCTCCAGTACTTAGAGATTTGTGTCATTTTCCCAAAAAAATGTAGCTTAATATCTCTCTGATACTGATATGTTTAATGTTATTACACAAAGGATAAACAGTAAAGAAATGATTTAACAAACCTGTTATGAACTAAATAAATTTGTCCATATGATTGTGTCAAACTCTGTTTTGACTTCACAAAAATGTGTTTCTGCTCCATTGTTTTATACTTTTTGCCAACTCAAGACATCTGCAAATTCCTACAGAGCACATCATGTGGTCAGTTCAAGAACAATAGCCCGTATGTCCCATGACCTGATTGTGTCTGGAACTATGCACAGATTATTTCAGAGTCCATCACAAACGGGCTTGAAGAAGATCAGGAAGATGGGGCTGAACACCAACTCATCCCAGTTCACCCTGGAGGGGAAGCCCTTCTGCATCCTTGGGGGATCCATTCACTATTTCCGTGTGCCCAGGCCATACTGGAGAGACCGGCTGATGAAGATGATGGCCTGTGGCGTCAACACCCTAACTACGTAGGGAGATAACTCGCACTGTTTGTTTTATGTCACAAGCCCATCACCATCACCTGAATGGTAATTAAAGCTTCCTCACAGATATGTTCCATGGAGTCTGCACCAGCCAGAGACGGGAGTGTTCAACTTCCACACACAGTTGGATTTAGAGTAAGGAGAATGTTGGTTTGCTTGTCTTAACTATAGAACTTGTAGGATTAATAAGAGAGCATAGATGTTGCTGGCTAAGCAATCTTGCAGAGGTCCAAAACAAGATTCCTGCATCACTTTCCTAGCTTTCCTAACAATATTACCTGTTTTGAAACCTGGTTAGAAATATTTGCCTTCTGCTCCCATCATGCAACCTCCAGAACTCAAGCAAGAAAGGAAAGGGGAGAAGGAGTCCCACCTGACAACTGTCTAATCTCCACAACAGCAGCAACTTATTAAAGCAATTATCAAGGGGATATGACACTACTGTTAGCTACTGTTGTTGCCAGGCACTTTTCACAACCGTTTGTATAATATTTCTAAATCTTTTTAGAGTGTTCTTTCTCTTCTTCGCAGAGCATACATATCTCTGGCAGCTGAACTGGGGTTGTGGGTTATTTTATGTCCTGGTCCCTATATTTCTGCCGACATGGACCTGGGAGGACTGCCAAGGTAACACTCACGTTGTTTACATATAACCTCCTAAGACCATGAAGAAAGACATCCTCAGTTTTTTGAAAGTTTGCTTTAGTAAGCCAGACTTACTGTGTTGTTTTCTTCTTTTTGAAGCTGTGATAAAATCTGAAGTTGTGTTCACACAGTTTTCCATCTTGTCATGCATGTTAGTGTTTCAAGGAAACGTGCCATAAGTGGGTCTAAATTTGACGAAAGGAGGAGCAGTTTGTGTTATTTTATAAATCCTTAAAATGCGTGTGTTGCTTTTGACTTGCCTCTGTTTTGAATGGTGTATGTGCATTGGGATGAATGGTTTAGAGTGAGTCAGGATAGGATATGTTAGTTTTGATGTGACGTCAACTCGTTTATACATTTTTGGGGATGAAAGATCAACTTTCATAGAGTGCACGCAATTCTTAGCTAAAAGTACCGTATTTTCCGCACTATAAGGCGCAGCTAAAGGCCTTCAATTTTCTCAAAACCCCGACAGTGCGCCTTATAATCCGGTGCGCCTTATATATGTGTGTGTACACTTTATTAAAGTGTTTTAAATGTAGTAATTTATTTCAGCCACTGGGTGGCTTCCCGTTCATATTTGCTACATCTCGTTCATGGATCTGAGTATTGAGTGGTGCGGCTCTCAAGGCAGACTTCGTTTATTACTTCGTTCTATTGTGTGCGTTCATTGAATGTAAGTCATACTCTTGTTGGTTTAGTTCGGTTTTATAAATGTCTAAGAGCTGCATTTGTACTTTGTCCCGTTGAATATTATGGTCGTTTG